>WEIS01012782.1:0-43249 GCA_013389965.1 Todus mexicanus
TGGAGGCAGAGCTGGGTCTCTGCCCACCTTCCCCACCCCTGCCTGCGGCTCCTGTGCCTTGCCCTTCTCCTCTCAACGTGCTTCATCAGGCCTCTCCCCAACTTCTTTCTAGACAAGGGATCCATCCACAAGATTGTGGAGCTGCCAGATGGCGTGCAGAACATCATGGAGCTCCAGGTCTTCCCAAAGAAGGATCCAATCCAGTCCATGATCCTGGACCACAGGAGGGTGAGTCTCTGCTTGCTCTGTAGAAAGGAAAAAACAGTGGGTTGGGCTGTAGCTTTGAGAGCAAGCGGCAGGGGAGGCAGGGACTGATGGTTTTATGACAGCCTCTTGATCTGGAAGTAGCCTCTGTGTAGGTTTGTGGGGGGTCCCACAGTGAGCTTTGCTAAATCCTAATGGCTGGGCTGATGTCCCCACCCATGGGTAACTCTGTGTGATCAATGGGCAGTGGAGCCTTTTGAACATCTCTGCGCTGGAGGTGAAGAAGAATGTGACCATTTGCAACTTGGGTGAAATCCCCACCCCAGTGTCTTAGCAAAGCTGCAAGAGAAGTTCTAGGCACTCCTAAGGTGGCACTGAGACACCAGTGGCAAGGTGATCAGCCCTTCTGCTTCCCTCCTGCAGGCAATGCTCTACGTCGGCTCAACAAGTAAAGTTGTGGAGATCCCCATGGACATGTGCAGGGTGTATCGCAACAACTGTGACAGCTGCTTGCTGGCGAGGGACCCCTACTGCGGGTGGTCCAACGGGAGCTGCCAGTCAGTCTATCTAAACCGGTATGTGGTGCCGATGTCTTGCTGTTTCTCCAGCACCTTCAGCTGGTTGCTTTCATGTGAGAAATGCTCAGACCCTGGGTATTTCCCTTTCCTGGGCAGGGCAGCATATGGTTTTGAGGCCGTCTTCCCATCACAGAGCCAAAGGAGCCCATTGTGTCCAGGCAGGCATCTGTGCTGTCCCCTAAAACTGTGCCTCTGCAGGGATCCATCCCTCCTGCAGCACCCCTGCTCTGGAGACAGGGAAGTCTGTGGGGTTTGAGCACCCAGCCCCACTTTTACTGCTAGAAATGGAGGTAGTTCTGACACTGTTTAAAGCAGTTGTTTGTGGTGAGCTGCTGGGTCTCACATTTGCCATCCACCAGCCTCCAAAGTGAGGGTGTGGGGTGTGATTTTCCCTACCCAGATAACAGCAGGTGTTGAAACTTTCTCCCTTATCCAATCCACCACAGCTTCTGTGGGTGATTCCTTTGCCAGCCCTGAAGTGCTGTTTCGCTGACCTTAATGCTTTTCACATCTGCTAGGGAGGTGCATCAGAACCTGAACCTGGACCCGTGGCAAGGAAAGTGCCAAAAGGGGGATGTGAAGGAAGGTATGTAAAGGTTTTGAGCTGTAGGCTATGAATCCAAGGTGGGCTTTGGGGCAGGGTGACCGATTCTCAAGTCTTGGTTGCACAAGATGTTGAAACTCATTGCTGGGGAACTGGGAAGGATCGTTCTGAAACTGAGACACCAAGTCCCAGCTTGCAGTTAACTGCTAGGTAACGTGTTTCTGATCCGGGTGAGAGGGCCTCAGCTCTGTGTTTGCTGATGTCCTGGGAGAAGTCTTGTGAGGAGCGGTTGAGGGACTGGGGGTTGTTCAGCCTGGAGGAAAGGAGGCTCAGGGGAGACCTTCTCACTCTCAACAACACCCTGAGAGGAGGCTGTAGCAAGGGAGGGGGGGGTTGGTCTCTTCTCCCAAGGAACAAGCGATAGGACAAAAGGAAATGGCCTCAAGTTGCACCAAGGGAGGTTTAAGTTGGACCTGAGGAACAATTTCGTCCCCTCAAGGGTTCCCCAGGCCTGTCTCAGGCTGCCCAGGGCAGGGGTGGAGTCCCCATGATCCCTGGAGGGGTTTCCAAGCCGTGGAGATGCGGTGCTGAGGGACATGGGGTAGTGGTGCCCTGGCAGTGCTGGGGGAATGGTTGTACTCAATGATCTTAAAGGTCTTTTTCAATCTAAATGGTTCTGTAAGAGTCCCGTGGACTTCACCAGGTGTGGGTCAGGCCCTGCCATTGTAGTTAAACAGCTGTGAAACATGTCCACATTGACCCAACTGTTCTTCCCTTCAGACCTGTGTGGGGAGTCCATGGTTCCTGGGCATGCCTGTCTCATCCCTCCTTTCTCAATCTTTTCCAGTAGATGACTATCAGAACATCACAGTTGTCCCTTTCTCCCGCTACTACCTCAACTGTCCCGTTGAGTCCCACTATGCCACCTACAACTGGTACCATAACGACAGCCTCATCAAGACCTGCAACACTACCCACCCCCAGCAGGACTGCTTCCACTTCATCCAGAACGTGAGCCACATTCACTACGGCCACTACGTTTGCATCTCGGAGGAGGATGGCTTCAAGCAGGCTCTGGTGAAGGAACGCCTGGTCAACCAGCTCAGGTTCATGTCCCAGAAGGGCCAGGCTACCATGACATTTGGCTCTTGGCTGCAGCTTCTCCTCATGGTGGTGTTGGTGGAGCTCTTCCACTGAACGTGACAGGACTGTGTTCCCACCACCCTGGCTGCTGCCACTCTTTCTGCACTTGCTGTCTGCTCCTGGGGCAAGAGCCTCGCTCTCTTTTAGTCACTCCTTGGACATTAATCTTGAACTGTCCTTAAAGGGAGTCCTGGGCAACAACCTCTTCATCTTTTGCCTCAGCAGAAGAGTCCTGGTGAGGAAGATGTGACTGCAGGATTTGGGGACAGGGAGGGAAGGGGGACATGGGGGACGTTTGCTGAACCCAGCAGCGTGGAGGGAGTGGTGTGAGCCTCTCCGCGAGCCCACGCTGGTGGCTCTGTACTGGTTTCCATCCTGAGCCTACCCTGGGTGCAGACGTTGAGGGGACTTCTGCCGATGTGCATGCACTGATCCTCAGGGCACCGCGACTCCTCTCGTTGGGAACATGCATGTGATGAAGAGGAGAAGCCAGCCCTCAGCCTTTCGAACTGGTTGATCTGTGCTTCGCTCCGAGCGCGGCACGGACTGATGCCTCCCGAGTTTGTTCAGTGGCTAATGTCTGTGTGGCTGGGAGAGCAGCCGGGGACGCTCCCAGTGCCACGTGTGAGTCCCCTTCTGGTGTGGAGGATTGGGCTCTGGATGGGGTTTAGGGTTTGGTTTATTGGTTGGGGGTTTTTTTGCAGCTGGGAGAGGGCGATGAGAGGGAGATTGGGAACTAGCGCTGGAGGGTAGGCACGCATTTAGCATTTTGCATGGAAAAGCCTCAGAAGTTGACTAGATTTGGGGTGTGGGGCAGGACAGACCGAAGGGGACGTGAAGGAAAGGTGGAAGCGGAGCCCAAACCAAACCCGGGAGGCCCTGGGAAGGAGTTTTAAACGCACAAATCCTCTGAAGGCAGCTAAGGGCATTTACCTGTGGGCAGCAGGCAGCTCCTGCTCCCAGGACCGGGCTTCCTCAGGGAAAGAGGCGGCAGGAGGCTGATCTCAGGGCGATGCCACCAGGCTCGGGGAGAGGGGCGTAGCTGTCCCCACTAACCAGAGCAGATCTGCCCCTCTCCCTCGCAGTGAGGGGGCAGGGGAGGAGCTTCCCTTGGGCTTTGGAGGTCTCCGAGCAAGACTAAACTGTGAAAAATGGGATGTTCTCCTTGTGCCCATGGGCGAGGGGCCATCCCACACTTTGTCCAAACCTTTCCCAGCCCTCTTGAGGGCCAAAATGCTCCAGCCTTGGGCCATGTAATGGAGCGGGCAGCGAATCTCATGCTTCCAATAACCTGTCACCGCCGCCTAGCTCCTGCTTCGTGCCAGCTCAGAGACACTCAGGAGGGCCCAAGGGGTCTTTTTTCTTTGGCCAGGGGGCTTCTTGTGACCACCACAGAGTATGGACAATGGGCCAGAGCTTCCTACTGCACTACATTTCTGAGATACTCCCCCCTTGAATCTAGGATAGAGCTTCTTACATCCCTTCTCAAAGCACTTTAACTTTGTGAACTAACAAATACTTATTTATTATCAGCTGATTACTGTACTTGTATAATTTTATAATATTCTAAAGAGTCAGTTCAGATTAGAGAAGAGGAAAAACAAAACACCGCAACAGCTACCAAAAAAAAATACAATACCTTTCAGAGCTGTGACCAAAGTGAGAATGTGATCGGTGAAATAAAGAAGAGAAAAGAGCCAGGTGAGTGCCAGGTTATTTCCCAGGAGCCGACAGATGCACATCCTGGGCTTTGAGGTTGGGGAATGGCTTTTAGGAACGAGCATCTGGCTGACGTCTGGTTTTGGGGGAAAATGAGCTGATGGTTGACAGCTGGAGTGGGGGGAAAAAAGGCCAGGCTTGGGATGGAAGGAAGTGGAGAATAGGAATCCAAGCTATTAAAAGGTGCCAACAAAAGGAGGAGAGAACAATTCCTCCCTCTCTCTTTCAAATCCTCCATCAAAGCACCTCGGGACAAAGGCAGAACGTGTTGCAGAGCCCAGCAGACCTGTCGGCCCCATTTTACAGGGCTTTCAAAGGGTTGTGGCTTCACCTAAACCAGTGCCTGGCTATTTCTGGGCCTGTTCCTGTGGGCAGCATCAGACAATACTGAGGTATTGGCGGTTGCACCCCACCCCAAGCTTCAGCCCTGGTTTGCAGCAAAGGACCGATGAGGTTGGAGATGATGGGGACCAGCTGGGGACAGCTGTGATGGGCACCTTTGTTCCCTAGGACCTGCAACACAGGATTTGCAGGTCCCTGATCTGCTGGGATGGGGGTTGGGGGGTGTTGGCAGTCGAAAGCGAAAGTCTCCCCTGCCACATTTCTTAGCACTGGGGTTGGCAGAAAACTTCCCGCTGGCGCCGGCAGCATATGCGGCAGCAGCATCTTGACGTAGCGAAGGAGAAGCGAGCCCGAGAGGCAGGCGGGTTGCGGCGGAGCTAAAACAAGAAGTGTGATTTCTGGTGGTCCGTTCTCTGTGCTGAGAGGAGGTGGGGAACTCACCCAGGATGGGGAGGGGGAGAAACCCGGTGCTTAGGCCTTATCTCTTCCATATGTGGACACTGAGGTGTTTGCATTTCCAGCTCTGTTACTGCCAAATGTTGGTTTACCAAAGCTCTTTAGAGCTCTTTAGAGAACACTGAAGTGCGTCATGGTGCCTTGAGCTAAGGCTGAACCCCCCTGGGAGCAAGTCAGAAGTGATGGGCTGGGGCTCTGTGGGGTGCAGGACTGTGATAAAACCATTTTGGCTCCTCTGTCTCCCTTTTCTTGCCCAAGAAGCAGGCTGAGAGCAGGAGACCAAGTGCCACAGGGACAGCCCTGGCTCCCTGGGTAACACAGACCCCACAAACCTGCAGCAGTGTCTTCCCCAGCCTTTGCAAGTGGGACCATGTCCCTACTCCCCAGAGACAAACGAGGATGAAAGGCGGAACCTTTTGCTAAATTTTCTGAGAAAAGCAACAAAGCTTGAACATTTCAGGCAGTGTTTTATTGTGGGCTGCATTTCCCCAGCCTCTGGCTGTTTCCTATAAATACAATGAATCGAAACCCGTGGGCAAACCCATGCTCCAGGGTTTCTTGCGGGCTTTTGGGCTGCTCTGCATACGGAGGAGAAAGCCAAGACTATGGGCACATTGTTCAAGGGAGTTATTTTGAGGCATGCACAGGAAGGTCAGATACGGCAGCAGCTTCTCTGGGCTTCCTCCGGCACAGGAGCAAAACAAAAGCCTCAGGAGTGTTTGATTTTTTTCCCAGCCCTGTTTTTCTGGGGGCTATTTCTGCCTCCAGCCTCGCCCAGCAGCCTTGGAGGCTGCTCTGGGAGGAGGGTTGGCTGGGCAGGACAATAGACCCAGGAAATCCTGTAGCTGTCTGCATCAGATTCAAGAACTGGTGAGAAATCACACGGTAGGTGCTCGCTTGCTCCATGCAAGGCACCCGCTGACTGTAGGCTTATATGAGATGCTGTCTCCAGCTATAGCATCCCCCTGGGCAGCTTTTCCTGGCAGGATAGGAGTACAGAGCAACCTCAAAAGGAGCCTGGAATTGGGATCTCAGGGAAGGAGATCCCAGCAACATCTTCTATCCTTCCCATCCCCTAGAGAAGGCCAACCTGAGCTACCTCTGGGTGGTTTTCTTATCTTACATCTTATCTTGGGCTCAGCCTGTCCCAGCATTTCCAAGCTAGAGCTGGTCCAGCAGCACTCCCATGTGCCGTCACCCCCAGGCCAGCTCTCCCATGGGTGTCCTGTCCCTGAGAACCTCAGGATTTAACCAACCTCGGCCAGACATCTATCTGTCCATGCACAGCTCTGGGCTCCTCTTGCCCATGGTCCATGCTGGAGGACGTGACGTGGGTTGTGCTACATCACCGAGATGGGTCGTAAGGAGCGATGCGAGTGGGAAATCCAGCCGCTTACTGGAAATGAGATGACCCAGGAGATGCTGGAGGAACTTAAACATGGGATCAGCCAGTGCGCTTTCCTCCCATGTGTCTGCGCTCTTCCTCCTCCCCACAGCTGCACTCGCAAAAGCTTTTTCTCCCTCCAGCCATAAATTTCCACCCTGAGATCCCCAAGGGCTGGTCGCAGCCAAAGAACACATCCCATCAGCGTGAGACCCCAAAAACCAGGCAGCACCCCAACAATTTTATATCTGGGGCTGCACACAATAAATGAGTAAGAGGAGATTCCATTTAATGGAGCAGGACTCTGAAAATCAGCTGGAATTGTCCCTGTTTCAGATGACAGCTCATCCTGGCTGGGTCTGATGAGCTGCTCTGGAGGTCCCTGGCACCTCCTTGAGCATCCCATGCTCAACCCCAAGTGCTTGGGGTTGCTGCCCCAACACGTGCTGGGTCATCTCCTTGTCTCTGCTCCTGGGGGAAACCCTCTGGCAAAACCTGCTTGATCACGGCTACGGTCTGTTCACACCAGAAAGTTTTCTCATTTTTGACATACTATTATGAAAATGAGTTTTCCCCCCTCGCCTCCAGGCCCAAACTGAATCACAGGGGGTTTCTGGGCAGGAGTTTTGCTACTGAAATGTTCCCAACCACTTGCTTGTGGGCCGGAGCTGAAAGCTTGCAATGAATGGATTCGCTCACGTGGGGAGCACGGGAAGATCCCAGGATGAAATCACTGCAGAGAAGCAGAAAGTTTCTTAGAAAATAGGTGAAACCCACCGCCCTTCCCAAGGGACGAGGGTGAGCAGCGTGGAGCTGAGCAGCGTGGGGCCATGTAGCGGTGCAGGCTGTATTTTGATGGTAAGAAAGCACCCCAGTCAGAGGGGTTCCAGCCCTCGCACTGTTGCTGTGGCCTCCTCTGGCCCTGCTCCAACAGGTCCCAGCCCCAGAGATAGGGTTGAGGAGAGGACTTTCCGGGGAGGTTGGTTGGGTTGGGGTTTTGCTGGTGCTGGGGCGCTCAGTGAGGTATTTAGCCCTGGAGCAGAAAGCCTGGGGGGTTCTCAGCAACCTCTCAGAGGTGTGATTTACCTGGGGGGGGGAAGATGTGACGGTGACAGGTTAGTCACTCTGCTCCCTCAGGTGACACACCAGGGAAGCCCCGTGGATGGAAAGTGAGAGCACAATGCCCACAGATGTCACCTCTCTGGATGGAAAGTGAGAGCACAATGCCCACAGATGTCACCTCTCTGGAGGAGGAAACCCCTCCTTGTCCCCAAGCATGGGTGGCAGGGGGAGAATGCCACCAGGGAGGGCAGAGATTCTGTTTCGGCTTATCTAAAAATAGGGATACGGGCGAGTCATGCGGGCTCCGTGGGCGAGCTGCTGCGGGGGACACGAGGGAAACGCCTCCTCTCAGCCATGTGCCACCCGTTTCGCTCATCACGGGTTGAAGGCACCAGCAGAAAGCTGTCAGAGCTCCATCCCCGTTGTGATTTCTGCTGGCTGGGGACAAAGCGAAGCTGTGGGTTTCCGAGTACCTCCCGGATCCGTTTCCTGCCCCCTCACTTTCCATCTGAGCCCCCCAACTGCACAGGCTCTTGCGCCCACCAATTTCCTTTGTGAGCAGGATGCTTGTGGGGGGACAAACCGCTGTGTTTCCTTCATGACACGCAGGTGACAAGACCGTTGGGGCGGTGGCCCGATAATTTGGAGGCCTCTCAGAGTGGGGGGCATGGAGGGAGGTGAGCAGGGCCCCTTGGAGATGCAGGGGCCAAGCACGGGGTGATGGAGCACATGAGCTGGTTCCTCGCACTTTGGGGAGGTGGTGGAAAGAGGGGGTACGGAGGTGACGTGGAGTGTGATGGGTGGCTGACCCTTCTTGGAGCTCGAGCTGGCAGCCAACAGGGCCTCCCAGCCCAGCGCTCAGCCATGTGGCCGTGTGTCCCTCCATGGCCCGCGGGCCCACGTCTGTGTCTTCAGGAGTGCCGAGGTGGCCAAACTGCTCCAGATTGACTCTGTCCCCGTGGCTGGAGGGGAGGCAGCAGGTCCCACCCGGGACAGTGATGGTGCAAGGGTGAGGGACAGGGCCATTATCACTGTGCCGCCCTGGCCGTGGGGTGTGGAGCTGCTCTGGGGTGCTGGCAGAGCTGGCGGGTGCTCACCCAGAGGGGGGTTCTTCATGCAGATGGTGACAGCTGGGACAAGGAGGGACAGACCCTGTGCCCTGGGAGGGGCCAGGGCCCACGGGGCAGAAAGAGCCAGACCCCATGGGACAGGGGGGGCCAGAGCCCATGGGGCAGGAGAGGCCAGACCCCATGGGGCAGGAGGGGACAGACCCCCCGGGGCAGGAGAGGCCAGACACTATGGGGCAGGAGGGGCCAGACCCCACGGGGCAGAAGGGGCCAGACCCCATGGGGCAGGGAGAGCCAGACCCCATGGGGCAGGAGAGGCCAGACCCCCCGGGGCAGGCGGGGCAGACACTTGAGGCCAGGCAGGCCCAGGCGGGGCGGTCCCGGCCCGTCCAGGCCGCACAGACGGGGCAGGGGCGCCCCCCGGTGCCCGTCGCCGTTCCCGCAGCCGAGCCCGGCTCAGCAGCCTCGACTGCCTCGGTCCTGCTCCCGCACCCCGTTGCTGACTGGTGTTACTGGGCCTGGGGCCGAGGGGAGGCGGCTGCCACCGCACTCAGGGGCGGGGACCATTGTCGCCAGCTCCGTGGGGGCCATGTCACCCCAAAAAGCCTCTCCCTTCTAGCAGGAAAGGGGGTTTGGGGCTCCTGCAGATGCTGTGGGGCAGGAGAGCCTGGAAAAGTGGGGTGTCCTGCGACCCCCAGCGCCCCCTGCCCTGATGAGACGCTCCTGGCCATGGCCAGGCGGTCCCCAAGGCTGTCCCGTCCTGCCGTGACCCGCCAGCTCTGAGCTTTATTAACTCTAACCCCCGCTCTATTTTATCTGGTTTTATCATTTCTCTTGCGCACAAACCATGTCTTCCCTCAGCAGCTGGGGCTTCATTTTCAGCGCTGTTATCAGGGGGTGGCAGGAACCACCTGGCAGCGGCCCCCTTTGCCACCCCGCGCTGCTCAGCACCTGCGCGCCCCCCGCCAACCCCTCTCTGGCAAGGCCGGGAGGGCACCGTGCTCTGCCAAGGCCTTTGCGCTGCCCCATACCCCAATTTCTGTCTTGGCGCCTGTCCCCGGCCCTGGGGTGGCCGTGACTCAGCGGGAGGCGGGCGAGAGCATCTCTCCTTGAGCGAGGCCAGCCGGGGGATAAGAGCGAGGCCACTCTCGCCTCCCTCTCCCATCGCCTGCTCCCATGCTCGCCCGGGCTGCGCCCAAGCCAGGCACCTTGCTGGGATGTCTCCCTGCCCGAACCGGGGGATGCCGCCGGGCTGGGGGGGCTGCCACCCCTGGCTCAGCAAGTCCTCGACCCTTCAACCAGCTGCCCGGTGACTGGCGAGCCGGCTGGCTCAACCTCTACCGCTTTTGGCAGGAGGGTGGCTTCCACAACATCCATCACATCATGGCTCGCAAGTTCCAGCAGTTCGGGCCCATCTACAGGTGAGGTAGCGGCCGGTTCCAGTGTCCCCCAGCTGCTCCCCAGCTCCAGCAGCCTTTCCAGTCCAGGATGCTGCTATTCCTAGTCCTAGTTGGGGCGAGAAGGGGAGTAAATAGGTGGTTTTGCTGCTGGAGCGGCACTGGCCAGGCTTGGTTCCATGGTGAGGGGTGAAAGAAGAGACTCGTTTATGCCTTGCAGATGTGGGATATTGGGAAGAGGGGGCGGAGGGCTGGAGAGAGGCTCTGTCCTCAATGACCTCCAGAGATCTAGAGCTGACACCCTCAAGCAGAGAGAGAAGGGGGGTCCAGATCCAGCCCCCTACACTGCGCCTGAGGGCCCGATCCTGGTGCTGAGCCGCTGCATCCCCTGGGATGGGACCTACAGGCAGGATTTTAGGGGATGCGAGGGGGAGGGTGGTTGATTTGGGAGTGTTGGGGAAAGGTGGTTGATCTGGAGAGGTGAGGGGCTGTGGGTGGGGGTCAGGGTGTGAGGCTGACTCCTCTCCCCCCCCTGGCAGGGAGAAGCTGGGTGTCTACGAGAGTGTGAACATCATCAGCCCCCGGGATGCTGCCACCCTCTTCCAGGCTGAGGGGACTCTGCCGGAGCGCTTCTGCGTGCCCCCCTGGGTGGCTTATCGTGACTATCGCAACAAGCCCTACGGTGTGCTCCTCAAGTGAGTCAGGGGGCCCGGGGAGCCCCTCAAAATGTGACTTCCATGTCGTATTGCCTGACACAGGAGGCGGTGGGAAGCTGCAGCATCAGGAGGGTGATGGTGACGTTGGCTGGCCCTGTGTTTCTGAGGGTGGCATCTTCTGGGGAGAGAGTGGATGGGGAGGACACCTCTGACACACACCTCCCTTCTCTCCCCTTTGGTGTCTCGCAGGACAGGGGAGGCCTGGCGCTCGGACCGCCTGATGCTGAACAAGGAGGTGCTGTCGCCACAAGTGGTGGAGGGATTCGTGCCTCTGCTGAGCGAAGTGGGCGAGGATTTTGTGCGGCGGGCGCGAGCCCAGGCGGGGAAGAGCGGACGGGAGCACTGGACGGCCGACTTCACCCACGAGCTCTTCCGCTTTGCCCTGGAGTGTGAGTGTCAGGGGCAAGATGTGTTTCCCCCAGCCCAAACCACCCCTTTGCAGAGTGTCCAAGATGTGCAAAATGCTGCGTTTCCCCAGCTTCCTCCCCAGAGATGGGCTAACAGGTTTTTTCTCTAAAGCTGGAGAGTCTAGAGTGATATCCTCTCTCCAGACAACTAGACATCAACTCAATACTGTTGATAAAACAGTTTTATTATCTCCTGGTCATCAACTTGTTGCCAACCCTACCCAAAAAGAGATGCTTTCATGGCCCCGTGATGCTCAGAGTGAGGAGGAGGTCAAGCTAGGTCCGCATAGCTATAGGAAGGCTGGAGTTGGCCATGGGAGGGTGGAGGGGTTAAGCACAAGGTCCCCGCTGGCCAGGTCCCCTCACGGGCGTTGTGCTTGCAGCCGTGTGCCATGTGCTGTATGGGGAGCGGCTGGGGCTGCTGCAGGACTTCGTGGACCCTGAGGCACAACACTTCATCGATGCTGTGACCCTGATGTTCCACACCACCTCTCCCATGCTCTACCTGCCACCCGCTCTCCTGCGCCACCTCAACACAAAGATATGGAGGGACCACGTCCGGGCCTGGGATGCCATCTTCTCCCAGGGTGAGTGCTCCTCCTGCCCGCACCTCCCTGTGTCACCCAAGGAACATCTGAGGACTTGGCTCCATAATTCAGCCTCATCTCACTAACCCTGGAGACCTTCTCCTGGGTCCAGCCACCTGACACAGGGCCAGGAAGGCTGGAGCTTGTGAGATGGAGCAGTGGGGAGCCATCCAGCAGAAATGAAGGGCAGATGATGGGCATCATGTAGAAGGGAACAGGTCTTCCAGAGGGGCTTGCAGCCTCAAGGAGCTTTTGGCACCTGGGACAACCTTTCTACAGGGTGTTCCCCCTGGAGCACTCTCACCCCCACCCTCTGTGCCCACCCACCCACAGTCCTCAGCTGCTGCAGGGGCAGCTCCCATGGAAAAGCCACCAGCATGGGGCAGTGATGTCCACATCTGGTGCCTTCCTCCCTCTCCACCACGGTGCCGGAGGAGGAAGGCCATGCTGTGTCTCTGTCTCCTCAGCGGACAAATGCATCCAAAACGTTTACCGGGACCTGCGGTTGCAACGCAAGAGCACCAAGGAGTACATGGGCATCCTCTGTAACCTCATCATGCAGGACAAGCTGCCCTTGGATGACATCAGGGCCAGCGTCACGGAGATGATGGCGGGTGGGGTGGACACGGTAAGGAGCTGGCAAGATGGTTGGGTGGGAAGAAGGTCCTGGCTGGTGTTGAGCTTTCCTCCCCTGCCCCACTCCAGACCTCCATGACGCTGCAGTGGGCCATGTTTGAGCTGGCGCGGTCCCCGGGGATCCAGGAGCAGCTGCGGGCAGAGGTCCTGGCCGCCAAGCAGGAGGCAGCAGGGGACAGGGTGAAGATGCTGAAAACCATCCGGCTGCTCAAAGCTGCCATCAAGGAGACGCTCAGGTGAGGAGGAACAGCCTCAGCCCCTTCCCTTCCCAAATCGCTGGTGCTTGCTGGGACGCCGTGCATCGAGGTGGGACATGGGTGGGCCAGGCTGTCCCCAAAATCAGCTGTGTGGGACCTGTCCCCTCCAGGCTGCACCCTGTGGCAGTGACCCTGCAGAGGTACACCACGCAAGAGGTCATCCTTCAGGACTACCGCATCCCCCCTAAGGTGAGCGCGGCCACCGCTTCACGTGGGGCTCTGGGTGGAGGTGGGACCTGGCTCACGGATGGGTGATGTGGTGGGGTGCAGTCATGGGGCTGGATCCCACCCCTGCACCCCCTTCCTGCACCCCACTCTCGAAGCCCACATGGGGAGCCCAGAGACCCACGGGGCTGATCCCTCCCCACAGACACTGGTGCAGGTCGGTCTCTATGCCATGGGCCGGGATCCTAAGGTCTTCCCCAAGCCGGAGCAGTTCAGCCCCCAGCGCTGGTTGGCAGCCGGCCCCAAACACTTCAAGGGATTGAGTTTTGGTTTCGGACCCCGCCAGTGCCTGGGGCGCCGGATCGCTGAGCTGGAGATGCAGCTCTTCCTCATGCAGGTGAGCGTCCCGCTGCCGGGGACACCGGGGACTTGGCACTGGAAGCGACCAAGGTGGGTGTTGGTACCTCCAGCATTTTCCATCTGATGTTTTCTCCTCCGTCTCAGATCCTGGAGAACTTCAAGATCGAAACCATGAGAGCAGTGGAAGTGGGGACCAAGTTCGATCTCATCCTGGTCCCGGACAAACCCATCTACTTAACCTTACGGCCACTTGAATCTCAGGAGTGAGGAAGGTGACACCCAGCTCGTCCTGCTTAGGGGGACATCCCTGACAGCCTGGCAAGTGCTTTTGGCTCTGTACAGCCCAGCGGGGGGGCTGTGATTTGGGGGACGGCTGAGACGCTTTCACGGCCGCAGCCTTGGCTTGGCCCATCCCTGCCTTCGCTCCAGCCCACTCAAGGCTGCTCTTACGCCACGGGGGAGATAAATCGGAGCAACCCCAGCCCCACCACCACCCCCGGCACCCCCAGGGCACTGCAGGGTGGGTGAGTGGGTGCTGCTGCACCCCTCCAGCTGCTTAGGGTGGGGGGATTCCCCAAGGGGCCACACTGGGGACCGCAGCCACGCTCCTGCAACATGCTCTGATGTTTTGCTTCGCCTCTGATTTGCTCTGGAATTTCATCACGTGAAAAAGCAGCGGCTCCTCTCTTGCCAGCGTTGTGTTTCCTGGTCCCTCTCGCCGGGCGTGGGTTAGGGCAGAGGGGGTAGGGGCTGGGGTCTTCTCAGGGGGGCCTTGGAGATCGCCAGCAGGTTCTGGTGGGCAATGGGAAAGGTCTCAGGGAGCTGGAAATGTAGTCCCCTCTTCTCTGGAGACATGAGGTGGGGATGAAAGGGCTGCAATAAGGGGAGATGGGGTTGTTGGGGGGTATCCTGCGATGCTGGGGAGTGTGTGTGTGGATTTGGAGACCACTGCCCCCCTCCCTCTTGCCCGGGGTCCTGCAGGGAATCCAGGGCAAATCCCACCTGATGTGGGGTGAGCATAGAGAGCCCCCCAACTCTCCCCCCCACCCCAGCTGCCTGGGTGCAGAGTGGCAGCTCTGAGCCCCCCTCCTTCCCTCTGACAATCTCGGCAAGGGGTGACCCTGGTCCCCCCGGGGAGCTCACCGAGGTGGGGGCGCGGGGGAAGCCGTGTTCCTGCTCCAGCAGACGAGTGCCAAGCTCCTGCTTCTCCCGGCCCCATCTTCTCGCCACCTCCTCCAGCTGGGACAGACCCAAACAGGCTGGTCCTCTCCAAGGTGTAGGGGGCCAGGGTGTCCCCAGCCCAAGCCCCCTGCCATCAAGTGAGGCGCAGGAGGGTGGTACCCACCTGCCTCTCCAGCACCCGCCCGCGGGCTTGTGTCTCCTCCAGCTTGGCTAGTAGAGACAGCTTCTCCGAGCCCCCAAAACCACCCTGCAGGTCAGGATTGATGGATTACCCCCCGTCCCCACCCCCTGCCCATGGCGGGAGTGAGCCATGGGGGTGGCTATCACCCACAGAGCCCGAAATGCCACCACGGTGATGTCCCCAGCATCCCCAGTTACCTCCTGGTGTTGCTTTCTGGGGTGCCACAGCTCTGCTCCCTTGTCCCAGCCCTGTGCCCCCCTCCCCGGTCTCAGCAGCAAGGCTGGGGACCGTGAAACAATGGGGGGCAAGAGGTGGGGGGGCCTTGCCAGCTCCTCCCGCAGCCTGTGGTTCTCCGCCAGCAGCGCAGTGTACATCTCCCTGGAGAGGGCTTCACCTGTGGGATGGGGTGTGGAGGCACTGGGACATGTCTGACGCTCGTGCCGTGAGGGGATGGGCCCAGGAGCAAGCCTTTGCCCCCTGCACGCTCAGGGATGGGCGCTGGAGGGCTCAGGCCCGGCTCTGATCCCCCACCACAGCCCATCCCATGGTGCAAACCATCAGAAGGGGATGGTCACCAGGGGAGCCCATCAGCTGTATATGGGTTCCCTACTCCGAGGGTCCCCATCCCTGCTTGCACCCACCTTCCAGCTTCTCACTGCTCCTTCCCACCCTGGTGAGCTTCTCCTGCAGCACCCTCTCCATCGCCTCGATCACCTGCAGGGGAGAGCAGAGCTGTCCTCATGTCACCAGCTCCATGCTAGGCTGTGGTGACCTTCACATGTCCCCAGCCGCCACGGTCCTGGGACCAGGCCATGCTCATGGAGAAGCAGGATGGCTCAGAAGGTCCTGTCTGCTCTACAGAGCCTCGTGCCCCCTAACTCACCTTCTCCTGTTGCCGCACTGTCTCCTCCAAGCCCTTCATCTTGGCCACCTTCTCCTGGCACCTCCTGAGCGTGGCTTGCTGCTGCCGGTGGGTTCGCTGGAGCAGCACCAGGTCCTTCTCCCGGTCATTTTTCTGGCAGGGTGAAGTCGTGGAGAAGTCCCCAGGGACCTCTGGGCTCAGCCTCAAGCCTTAGGGCATCACTTTTAGGGCTGAGAGAGCCTCCTGGGGCTCTCAGGCACTTGTTTGCCCATGGGAGTGCCAGGATGGCCTCCCTGCTGTCCCCTTGGCTCCTCCACCCCACCCCATCCCTCGGGCAGCCCCTGTCTGCTCCTGCCAGCACCCATACCCGGATCAGCTCATTCTGCAGCTGCTGGACACGGTCCTTCAGCCTCCTCATCTCCGCTGCGCCTGCCACCAGCTTGCGTTTGAGGGTGGCTGCAACAGCCCGTGCCATGTGGTCAGCACCTGGCTGGGGGATGGCACACTCCCATCCGCCGCACCCACGAGAGGGATCCCCCAGTTTCCACCTCCCCCTTCCCTATCACGCACCCAGCCTGTCCAGCAGCTCCTCCTGAGTCATGATGTCCAGGTCCCCATCGGCGAGCAGAGCGTGGCCCAGCTCCTCCTGCGAGGCCAGGCTGTGCCGCAGGTGCCTGTTCTCCACCTCGAGGCTGGTGACGTGCTGCCGCAGGGACAGCAGGTCCCCCGCCATCCGCTTCAGCGCCAGGCGGTAGCTGCTCGCCTCCTGCCAGCCCAGAGCAGAGCTGCTGCCACCCCTCCACCAGCCGGGGCTTTCCCCAGCACCAAGAGCCCAGCTGAGGAGGTTTGTCTTAAGGGTCAGACCCATCATGGAGGAGCTAAGAAACACCCAGTTTTCCCGCTCCTCTTGCATCCATCCATCCATCCATCCATCCATCCATCCATCCATCCATCCATCCATCCCCTGAGTATTTGCATCTTCTCAGGCTGACTCTCCCCGATCCCCCCCAGCCACGCTGGGCTGCGGGAAGGATCCTGGCAGCAGGGACCTTGGCCAGAGGGAGCCGTGTGCCTCCAGCTCCCCTGGCCCCCCGCTCCCAGCCTTGGGGCTGGCCTTGGCCAGCGGCCTGCGGGGGGGCTGGGGTGTGGGGAGGGGGTACAGCAGCATCATGCAGCCTTGGGGAAGGGGGGAAGGGAGGGACACTCGGCTCCTTGCTCTTCATGTGCCTGAGAGCTGTTGCATCCAGGACTTGGTTCATGCCTGAGGTAAAGCCCCCTCCAGCCAAACTAAAGGGCTGCCCCTCTGAGACCTTCACTCACCAGCAGCGTAGAGCCGGCAGCAGCCTGGCTTCGGTCCCCCTGGGTGGCAGGACCTGCCTCAGTGATACTCCTGTGTCCCCCGATGTCCCCGCTGCTCCCTGCTCCTCCCATCTCCCCAGTACTCACCGGCTCCTGGCGGACCCTGGTGATGTCCTGGGACCTGCAGAGCAAAGAGCAGCGTGACACCCTTGGCCAGCTGCTCCTGCTGGAGTGAAACATTGGCAAAGCCTTGGCCAGGGAACCCTCTGTAAGAGCCAGGAGCGTGTTTGGGGTGCCGCAGGGCACGGCAAATGCTGATGGGGACGTGGGGAGGGTGGGAGCCTGGAGGAGATGAGGAGGAAGATTGGCAGCAATGGGGCAGGAGGAGAAGCTGCTGGGGAAAACCTGAGGAGAATGGAGGAAGGAGGAAACCACCCCAAGGAGGATGAGATGCAGCAGCCAAGTGGGGGCTGCAAAACCAGCATGGTCCCCGTACCTCCACTCCTCTGGCGGTGCTCCTGTCCTGGGTGGGAATGGCTGCTTTCCGGGCAGAACACTGGCCACAGCATCCGCTGCTGGGAGGGACACATCCTCTTGGTGCAGCTGACAGAAGACATCAAAACGAAAGGTGAAGATGAGGAGCAGGATCCTGGAGGGCTTCTTCTGCCCTTTCCTCACAGCTGGGAGCAAAACACTTTTGTGATCGTTGCTTCAGGGTCAGGATCCAGCCCTGCCAACCCAAAATCTCTGGCATTGATGGCTGCAATGCTTCAAACACCCCGCTTTGGGACTTGGGAGCAACACGGTGCGGCCGCAGGGCTGGAAGACCTTCTCCTGAGCATGGAGACACTTAGAAATGGCTTTGAGCATCATCTCGTGCCTGGACCCTTGGGGGAAATTTGGCTACAACGGAAGGTAACCCCAGCTGGGTGCTGTCCCTGTAACAGGGACCTCTGAGTCGTCAGCTCTCGTTGGTGACATCCCCATCCCCACCCACTGTCCCCGGCACTCACAGTGGAGGAGAAGGGTCTGTAATAGAGCATCAGCCCCGCTCCCGGGGTGCCCCAGTCCCTCTAGCACCCCTCTCCCAGCAGCCAGCCCTGCCCACAGTGGGTTGCCAGGCTCTACCTACCCCAAACAAACTCCCCGGTGGCTCCACCACCCCCAGCCAAACACCTCATCCCTGTGTTACCACCTGAGCCGCCGGCCAGTGGACTTACTTTGGTTCTGGGGGGTTGTAGCATGAGGAAAAGCTGGGTTTTGGTGGTTTTTTTTTTTTCTGCTGGCAAAGGGATTTAGGTGATGCGGGGGCTCCCGGCAGCCTGGCACGTGGGTGGCTGTTGCTACAACACAACCCTTCTCTTAGCAACTCCTCCCTGCAGCAGCTCAGCACCTCAAACCAGCCTCCTGCAGCTAGATGGGTGCATTCCAGGTGCAGGCAGCTGCCTCTGCCCTGCCTTGCCCACATCTCTTCCTCTTTAGCATCCCTTCGAACAGTGCGCGTCCCATTGCTGCTTCCAAAGCCACCGCTGCCTGTCGCCCTTTGAGCCCCCACACCCTTGCTGCCCCCGGCCCTCCCTCCCCAGCCCAGTTTTGGCCTCTGTTGCCTTATCTCAGACCCAGGAGGGTGACTGGGTGGCAGCCTCTGGTGGGTCCCGCTGTGGCCGGGTGGCTCTGTCAGCACCAGCCTCTCATTTCTGTACCTTGGATGAGGGCATGGAACCACTCCCACCCCTCAGCACACTCCTCTAATGCTTGCAATGCTCAGTTAACTTCTTGGAGATGCTGAGCAACATCGGGCTCCAGCTCCTGATCCCGAGCAGAGACTAATTCCCTGATCAAACCCCACTTTCATCCCCAGTTTGAATTTGGAGTGTTTTAAGGCAGAAAATGCCCTGCCCCAACCGGTCACCCAGTCCAGACCCTGCTTCAGGCTCTTGTGACTCCCTCCCGCAGAGACATCCCGCATCCATTCTCCTTTGGTGTTGGATAAGGAACAAAGAGGCTGGTGTAAGTCGATGGAGCCCCTCACAACCTCGTGCTGTGCCATCAATTTTTCATCAAAGAGCTGGTGGGAAGCGTGCAATTATCTGCTCCATCAATAATGCACGGGGCGGCGCTCGACTGGCCTGCGCTGGGCACCTGCTTTCCCCGCCTGCTGCTGGGTTCAACCGCAGCTTTTCCAGGCTCAGCCAACACCTGCAGAGGCTCGAAAACCATCCCCAGGGGTTAGTGCCAGCCCAGTGCTGCTCACACACCCACCAGCCCGTATTTCCCCGCAGGCAACATCGCCCTGCCGCTGCCTCCAGGGATGAGGGCAGAGTTGAGGGTATTTGAACATGTTTTCTCCCCTCCACCTCCTATCTCAAATCCACCCAGAGATAACCGCGTCTCTCCTTCCCGCAGGGGTCTGGGATGAAAGGCTGGGAATGCACGTCTGAAATGATGGAAGCTTTGAAACTCCTGGCACTCGCTATTTATTTTTTAATATCTTTTTCCCCCCCTCCCATCATTTCCAAGCCTCTGAAGCTTCCCCCGCCTTTAGAGCCTTTCATCCACCCCGAACAGCCACCCCCCTCCTTCCCATATTTGCTTAGGCCAAGTTTCTTGGTTTTTTCTGTATTTACTTAACAAATTGCTCCGAGATGCTTTGATGTATCCGATTAGCTGGAATCAATTCATCTCGAGACGGAGCATCGTGGAGCAAAGCGAGGCGGGAAGGGGGGGCTGGCAATAAACCTCTGCAGCAGGGAGGCAGGAAGGTCCAAAAGCAGCCAAAAATAAGACGTGCCAGAGGATTCTGCGTCCGCATTGCATGACCTGACCCCATCCTTGGCTGGGGAGAGGACGGCAAAGCACTCCAGCGAGAGGCTGAGGACCAGCCGACTTGTTTCAGTGGTGAGCACAGCAGCGTTTGAGCCCCTGGCAGCGCAGCAGCCGCTTCCACAACCCAATCTCACTTCAGCTTGACAAATAACACGTCCCTCGATGAGTATTAAGCCCAATTCTTTAATTGTTCTGAAGATGGGATAAGCTCAGATTTACATATCTGAGAGAAAAAAACACAAATCGCTGCAGCAGCTTAGGAAGATCAGAGGGAAAAAAAAAATATCCCATTTTCCCCTCTTTTCTCTAACAAACCCAGCAGGAGAGATAGCGATGCCTTCATTTGCTTTGCCTCATGTCCCCACCAACCTTACCCAGCTGCCTGGGGCTGGAGGGTCCTAAATCTCCCTCCCTGGGTACTCGCTCATACCCAAACTCATCCTCAGGACCACACCTGAGTGCATCTATTGGTGTGGAAAACACTTTTTTTTTCCCTCCCCAAATCAGCACATTTCCCTGGAGAACGCCAGCCCCCAGGATCTGCAGGTTCCCAAGGGGAAATACAGGGATTTTCAGCCCCGCACACCTCAGCACGATGCAGCAGCCGCTGAAAGGTGGCAAATAAACGGGGTTTTATCTGATTAAACTAAGGGTGAACTCTCTTCCCGTGCACCAGGGCTGGGAGGGGGGGGGCTGTCCTGGCAGCGTGGGGGGCGGTATATTAACCAAAGCATTACAATTCAATTGAGGAGTTAATTGGATTGCATCGAAAAGCGCTTAATGTGAGCCGAGTTGGATTTAATAGAGACACCGCATCTTCTGGTGCCTTTCCTAAGCAGGAGGATGGTTTTAGGGCAGGCGATTACCATCGCTAGCCGGCTCCAGGCCCAGCTGCCGGCTGCTGATAGCGTGTCGTACAAGGAAATAAAAGCCTCTGGATTACAACTGGGCGACTCGGGGAGGTAAGATGCTCGGTGTGGAGACGACTGCTCCTCGGGCTCCCGCCCGCCCGCCTGCTGCTTCAAGATAAGGCTCAAGAAAGCAGCCGTGCCACCAGCAGGGACTGTGATTCCTCTGCGAGTCGCTGCTGGTTTATTTTGCTCAAAGAAGGAGAAAAAAAAGAGAGAGGAAAAAAAATTGGCTGCTAGGATAGAGGTGGGATGACTTTGGAGAGCAAACTCCGGCTGAGTCAGCTCCTGGCTCCTGCAGAGCAATTTTTCCCTTGTTCTGCTGCACGGGGCTTCTTTTGGGAGGGATGGGAACAGCCCAAGTGATGTCCCCAAGTGCTGCTCGCGGTGACCAGGGCAAAAGGGAGGAAGGGGAGGTCAGCAGAGTCTCCCTGGATGATTCTCTCCTCCCAGGATGGGTTGGAACATCCCCCAGTGCTACTGCTCAGCCATGACCACAAACTGGGGCCAGACCTAAAAAAAGCTCCTCCTGAGATCAAAAATTGAGGGAAACAGGTTACAACAGTTTCCTCTGGGTCTTTGAGGAGTTTTTTCCACCTAGGAACACAGCCTCGTCTCTATTTTAAGAGCAAGATGCTTCTGGCAGCTGGGGACGTAAAGAAATGGAGAAAAAGAAGAGGGATGAACCCCAAGTGTCCCCATCACCCCTGGTGACAGGCTCTGCCGTGACTCGCCCTTGGCTTTATTGCCGGTGCTGTGACCATCCATTTTCCTGTTCGCTTACACATTGATGCTGTTTGCTGATAAAACACCCCTCTCATTTCAGCAGCGAGCATAAATCCGTCAGCACTCCGAGCTACTGCGCCGAGAGCACCCTCCGCCCTTGGGCCTCACTGCCCTGAGCATCCACCATTCTGAGCATCACCCTCCAGCCGTCAGGCCCCATCCTTCAGTAATTAGCATCAGGAAAGGCTGAGAAGTCATTGCATGAGGATGGCTGAGCCCTTCTGTGCTGTATTCACCGAGGATTTAGTAGTGCCGCTGGGACTGGGTTGGAGCAGGACACTCAAGGGCCCACACGTGCCAACATGTGCACCCCCAAGTACACCAAAATGGTGTTTCGGAGCCAGTTTTCTCTTTTTGCTGCACTCTGGCTCTCCGCTAGTGTCCCTGGTCCATACCCCCAACCCTGCCCCAGTGTCACAGTGTGGAACTCGCCTTCAGTGCAGCATCTTCATGCACTGAGTTCATCATTGCCAGGGCCGAAAGCTGACTAAATAGAAGGGGAAGCAAATTGCTGACTCCTTAATCTCCCCGAGAAGTGAGATAAATATCATCTGGGCTCACATTAGCTGATTTACGGAGCTCCTTTGTTAATCAGGTTAATCCCGAGTAATGAACGGTCCGGGGAAACCCACCCAGCCCGATGCGGCCAGCCTCGGAACTGGGGGGGCTCGGGCACCCACGGGTGTCCCACCCTCCCTGAGCCTCACCGGGGGCCAGGGCAGAGCTGAGCATCCTCCCCTCAACCTTCCAGCTCCTGCCGCCTGTATCCCGGCCTCTGGCAGCCCGGGCAGAGCAGCGGCTCCCCCGGGGAGAGCAGCAGCGCCGGGCGGGGCTGGGCGAGCGGCGGGGCCGACGCTAGATGGGGCTGGAGCCGCGCCCCGCAGCCAGCTCCTGCCTCCCAGCAACCTCGGCCTGCAGCCTCGGCACGCCTGCAAGCACCCCTCTGCAACCCTGCAAGCATCCCTCTGCACCCCTGGAAGCGCCTGCATCCCTTGCAGCAGCTTCATCCCCTGCAGCATCTGCACCCCTGGAAGCATCCCTCCCCTCGCACAGCACCCGCTGCCCTCGCGGAACCCTCAGCCCTTGCGGCATCTTCACCCTTTTGGAGCACCTTCATACCTTGCAGCAGCTTTTCCCTGTGCACCAACCTTTTCCTTTGCAGCACCCGCATCCCTCGCATCCCCCTCTCTTCCCTCGCATCCCCCTCTCCCCTTGCAACACCCTCTCTCCCCTAACATCCCCCTCTCCCGTTGCCAGCAGGCCACCTTTGCAGGCACTACCCCAAGGAGCTGGGGGCTCCCTGCTGCACTGGCAGTCCTCTCCCAGCTTGCCAGGGCAGAAGAACACCCCACTCAGCGGTCACAGGAGCCCCTGCTTTCCTCAGAAGCCACCCAGCAGCTGGAAATGGGTCAAGCAAAATTCTTTTGCTGCTGCCAGGCAAGAATTCTTGCCTCCACCACTGCTGCCTGTTTTACCATGGCACGGTGTGATTTTGGGGGGCAATCTGCACATCTGGGCTCTCCTGTGATGGAGCCAATGGGACGTGTGAACAAAATGCCAGCCAGGAGAATCAAAATGACATTTACGTCTCCCAGCCCCACGAGAGGCCCTTTGTAAAACCTGCTGCATTGACAGGTCAGGGAAATATGGACGATGGGAGCAGGGAAAGAAAGGCTTGAAGAAGCAGCAAAGGTTTGAAGAGGCTGGAGAAAACGCCCCCCTAATCGTTAAGTGCTGCTTGTAAATTATTCATCGACTGGTAAGAGAGGCACAAATCTATTCAGCGAGAGGGCAGAAGGGTAGGAAAACATGGTTAGGCTGAGCCCAGTGTAAACCTCAGCTTAAGATCAGAAACCTTGTCCAGCAGAAATCACCCTCAGACCTTGGTAAGCTCCAGGGCCCAAGGAGGGAGGTGAGGATGGGAGTGTAGAATGTCCCAGCCCAAACCTGCACCGAGGCTTTTCTGCCTCCGCGGGACCCCAGCAAACGGTTCACCCCATCTCCCATAATATTCCTCATCGCTTTGTTTCCCTCCCCCCCACCCCAGCACATTTTAATGAAGGCATTAACAAGCAGCTCTGGAGCAGGACCTCCAAAGCCGCAGGGTAGGGCTGGGGATCCGGGTTTGATCAGCCCAAGCAGAGTGGGAAGAAGTGACAGGGCTGTGATCAGCCGAGTGCTCCCCCCCCGAACCCCCCCAGATCTTGCTGCCGGTGGGGGGCTGTCATGTCCCGCTCCCTCCCGCACGCACGCTCCATTAGTAGGGTGTCAGCCCTGATTCCCAGGGCTGTCAGGAGATGGGCTTGCCGGGCCTTTCCGAGCAAATCCCCTGCGCTGCGATGCAAGCAGAGTGAAAAGAATTTGCGCTTTAGGGGGAAGAAAAAAGCAAAAGAACGAAAATGGTTGTCAAAGGTTGGGGGGGAAAAAATAAGAATCCTACCAGCAATGCTTTCTAGCATTTCTTGCTAGCATTGCTAGCCAGAAAAATAAAGATGCCCAGGCAGGGCAGGGGTGCCCAGGGCTTGTGCAAATCCTTTCTGGCCTCCCATTACCCCACTCGGGCTTTCAAATTGGATGCTGGAAGCAGCCTGGAGCCCGCTGCCCACCCTCCCTCACTTGAGCACCACGGGGATGCTCTTGTGAGGACCCAGCGAGCTGGATTTGAGGCTACTTGGGGCATCGGTGCAAGCGAAGAGCAAAACTGGGCGTGAAAACGCATCACACAGACCATGTAGTGATGCCAGTGGCAGATCCTGTGCAGGTCTGGAGGATGTTTGGGCTTCTCTGGAGCCCTGGGGCAATTTGGTGCATCCAATTTGGACCTCATCGCATTTAAGCCGCGCTGTGGTACCTGCCTCCATGCACCCCATTACAGGTTTCCATTAGGCTGGGCGTAAAGCAGCCGCCGTGGCCGTGGAAAAGGAAGCAATAAAGCTCAGTGGATTGGGGGAATTAAAACAGCTGGAGGAAAAAAAAAATAATAAAATTGCTTTTCTCCATTCTTTATGGTTGTTATTTTATTGCTAATTTTCTTCCTGCTTTGCAGCCTGAATCGCAGCAAGAGGGACTGAGTTGAAGGTGAGGTCTGGAAAGCGCAGCCCCCCCCCTGCCCCTTCCCTCGCAGCTATTTAATAAGCAGAATTGAGGTTTAACAACCTGTTATTTTTAAAGCCAGATGGCTGAAAGTACAGGAAGATATTAGGACCACAAGGACTGGGTTTGAATTCAGCCAAGGGCTCCATTTAGCCGTACAAAGGGCTGGAGGAGGAGAACAGCTGCCTTTTTCCTTTTTCTTTTTCTTTTTCTTTTTCCCCTCTATCCTGGAGCCGAAAGGTATGAGCTGGAGGTGCCTGAGGTCTCCCACATAATGCAGCAGTAATAGGAGAGAATTTGCTAAATGGGTTTGGGATTGAGCGATTAGATGGAAGCTGCCTCCAGTAAGGTGCTGGGACACCATCCCCCCTCCAGCCCCTTGCCACCCGTCGGGGCCCAGGGATGCGGCCACCGACAGAAATGCTCCTCCACAGCCACAACACCAGAAATTACTGGTACAACCAGACTACGGCTAAAACCCGCTGCTCTCAGCAACTCATACATTGGACAACAGGTTAAAACTGGGGATTTAGGCTGGGTTTGAGCTGTTCCAAGGCAGGGCACGTGCTGTCATAGAGGCTGGCAGGGCGATGCAGTGGGCAAGGTGGTGGCGTGTCATCGCTGGCTGCTCCCCTGGCTTCTTACCTGGCAATAAAATGGGTGCTCGGGGGCTGCCTCCAGCTCATCACCCTTCTTGAGCGTGCTGGGGTCCAGGCTGGGGAGGGCATCACTGCTGGCGGGGGTCAGGAACGCTGCTGGTCTCTGCGGAGGGAGAGGCAATGGGCTGGAGGGTGGATGGATGTAGAGACAGGGACAAGGAGAAGCCACCCCGCTGCATGTCCCCCGTGCAACCGGCCATGGAACAAGCTGTGGGTTGGCCACTTCAGCTCATCTTTGCAAGGGGAGCTTTGGGCAGAAAGGGGAGCTCTGGGGCGAACCAACGCAGGACCACCAAGACAAGGAGGAGGAGGAGAACGCAGTTCTTTACACTGAAACCTGTGCTGGTGGCAATAGCAGGTCTGTGCCCAGCTCAGCCCAGCCCAGGCAGGCAGGAGGTGCATACCCAGGGATGCTAAAAGCCACTTTGTCACCCAGCGCTGCTCCCGGCTCTGGTGCCTGACAGATAATGCCCTTCTGGCACATCAGCAGCCGCTGCCAGACCCCTGCCAGACTCTGCCGGCAGCTGTAATGCGATTTTCCTGCCCCTCATTTCCCGCGCCAGGCTCTGCGCGCCCGGCACTCCTCCGCAGCCTGCCTTTTATAGACTCGCCCCTAATCCAGTTAGAGGGGGAAGTCGGATCTAATGGAATAAACGATGGAGTCCGTGCACTCCTCGCTGCTGCCTGTGCTGGCAAGGTCACGGGTAGGGACGCTCACCCCATTTTGGCCATATGGCTCCCAGGGTTGGGTACTGGGGATCTTTCCTGCCACTGAGACCCTTACATCAAGGCATAGGGCCCCAGCACCCATCTACTGAGCGTGACCCATTAAATCCTGGGCTTCCTCACTCCTCCCCACCACACAGCTGCTCTCTTTGCTTTGCTGGCTGAGCAATCATACTGGGACCCCACTCCAAATTGGCTGTGGCCATGGGCATTGGCTAAGTGGCCTTCGTTGGTTATTGCTCCGTGCCTGTGCCCAGCCTCGCCTCGTTAGTGCGGCTAACGAGGGCAGCGAGCAGGAGGAGGTGTCCAGAGGCATCCCCGTGCCCTTCCTCACCGCCGCCTCATTAACACCATCAGCATCATCGTCCCCTGTGCCGCCGCATTTCATTATGCTGCTGGTCCTCCTGATCTCAGGCTCCTCCAGCATCAAACCCAGGGTGAAGACACCCCCCGCCCGGCCACTCTTCCTCTTCCTCGGGGAATAACATCATGCAAAATGCAACAGTTTAGGCTCAGCCTGCAATTACAGAGGCCGATTTCCAGCTGCTACCCGCTGCTCCCGAGCGATGGCCAGCCCGGCCCAGGCACCATTGCCCATCGGAGAGCTGCTCGCCGGAGCAGCACGTGCTCTTAATTCAATTAGCGCTGCCCTGAACGATCCCCTGGGATCAGCGGGCGGGAAGCAACAAATTCTCCTTAACAAAGACATTCCCTGCTTGCTTTTTTTTTTTTTTTTATGGCTCCTCGCTGGCTTGGCTTTCCCCAGCTCCTGGTCAGCAGCGATGCCGTAACACCTCTTGTGATCTGCCATGCAATAAGGGGAATGGGTGATGTGTTTGATGGACAGGTGTCACTCAAGTGCTGGCAAGCAGGAGCTCGGCTGCCAGGAGTTTGGCTGTGCCAAAAGCCCTTGGAGGGTTTGCTGGCTCATCCAGAGAGGCTCCGCATGGAAAGACGATGCCTCAAATCCCCATTTCAATGCTCATGGAAGAAAAAACGAGCTAGACAGGCTAAAGAAAGGGAAACACACGGCGATCCCCCACACCCCGACCAATTGTAACTGGTTTTTTTTTTTGCCAGCCCCAAAGGGGTTTGATGGCCAGGCTGGCACGGCGACAATTTACACCCCGGCGCTGTGACAATTTACGCCAGGCACCGATCTGCTGCTGGTTATAAATGGCAGCAATTACATAAATTAAGGCTGTTTAAGCAATGCTATAGCCAGCCTGTTGAGTGGGGTTTTTTTTTGCTTGCCTGGAAAAAACCCAGCACTAGCTCTTCCCTTTTTGTCAGCGGCTGTCACCATGTGCCACCGCGTCCCCAGACCTCGTCTTGGGAGACGTGACCAAGGGCGCTCAGCAAAGCGGGTGGCAGAGGTTTGAGGTGACCCAAGAGGTCCCAAGCGCTGAGTTAATGGGCTGAGCAAGGCGGGGTCGTGCCAAAACAAAGCGTAAAACAGGGCTGGTTAGTTAACAGGGGGGAGGAATTAATCCCTTAGGAATAAAGATGCCTCTGGTGTGTACTTTCCAGCCTTCAGTTTCCAGACTCATCATCCCCTGGGCACATCGGGGACCGTATCCTGCTGACACCGCGTATGGATTTGGATTTGCCACTGGCTACTGCGCGATCAAACTCATCTTTCCTGGGCAAGACACCAAATTTTGGGTGGGAAAAGAAGAACAAAGGGAAAACAGAAGCCCTGCCTCGAGCCGCAAGCCAGTACGGAGGTGGGTGCAGTCGGCTGAAGGTTTTCCCTCCGCAACAGTTTTTCTGGTGACAGCCGTTAATTCACTAAAACACCAGCGTTTTGCTGAAGTCTCTGATTTCTTTGTCTCCATGAGATGATCAAAGTCTTTTGTTCTCCTTTGGGCTCCAAAGAGAGAGCAGGGGGAGATGAAGGCAGGGGGGAAATGGGCTGGGTAGGGGCAAACCCACGGGTCTCGCTGGCCTTGGCTGGGGGGTTGCAGCCCAGCGCTGCCCTTTCCCTGGGATAACACGACTCCTGTTTGCTCATTCCTGGTGTCAGGGCTTTTAATAAAGCAGCTGCTCTGAACCCGTTCCCTGTGGCTATTACAAATGAAGCAGGGGTTTGAGATCCTGCAGAAATACCAGGGGATGAATCCTATTTACGGGGAGACCCTTATTCCTAGAGAACCCTGGTGCTGAGAACACTTTCTAAGCACGGAGGGTAGATGTGAACACCCAAAACCGAGCTCAGGAACATCCAGACCCCTGGTAGGAGTCGATGAAATCCCTGCAGAGGCCACAGAGCAGTTGAGATTTACGCCCAACTCCGAGCGTGCCGGGGAGTACAGATGGCCCAGGGTTTATTTAGCTGATGTTTGTTATAAAAAGCCCAGCCAATCTAGGTTATGCGTTTTCAGCTCTCTATGTTAAATTAAAACAAAAATAAGGGAAGAAAGGAGATGAGCTCGGGGATTGTGCCTGGGGAGAGCTATGGGGTGAGAGAGCAGGGGCAGGATGGGCAGGGATGCCGAGTCTGCTCACACCTTGAGGACAGCCCCGGTACAAAGGCTGCCCCGATGCCTTGCTGGGTCCGTTCAGATCCTGTATTGACTGTCTTTGCCTCTTGGCGTCCATTTGGTTCCTTCTTGCTGTCCCAAATCTGAGCTCAGGACTAACCCCATGAGCTGACGACTTGGAAATCCAGCCTTCAAGCATCCCATGAAGCCTGGGGCTGCCCAAAGGGATTGAGGAAAGGCTCTGCAACTGCAGTGACATCTCCCCTGCCTACCAGCCTGTGGTTTCAGGGTGCTGGGGATGGCAGCCAGCCAGACCGGGGCATCTTCCTCAGAAAACCCTGACCTCCGGACAACAAACGAGGGCCTTGGCAAAGTCAGGAGGAGCCAAACCTGCTCACCCTGCTCAGTAGCAGCTCTCTCATTGATCTGCATCGCTCTGGGTCCGTCTGCCTGCGCTGCTGCCGGACGAATTAACCAGATGCAGAGCCCAAGGCCGGCTCTGGCTCTCCTGGTTGGTTTTTTTTTTGTTTCCACTCCCAGCTCTTACATATATTAAAGAAGGCAAGGCTGGAGGGGGGGAAAGGGAGAGATTGGGGAAGAGGAGGAAAAAAAAAAATCACAGCTCCCAGATCAAAACAATAATCAGCTAAATGAATTCCGCAGCATTTTCCCGCATGACTGCGAGTGATAATTTAGTGCAGCAGCCAGCTGGAAGCAAAAGGATTAATTCTGCACTTAGTGACACCCATGTGAATAATTCATCATACGCAGACCCCTTTTCACTGACCCCCCTGGGCAATCACTCCAAAGACCTCCACCAGCCGACCCCGGGGACTGGGGGGATGTGGTCGCTGATACAGGATCTAGACCTGTCCCAAATTCGCTTTATGGGGAGGATTTGGGGTTTGCAGATGGGAGCAGAGGCTGGTGGCTGCAGTAATTAGCTTGATCAGCCTCAGCCACATCCTCATCCACCCAAGGGCTGGTCCTGGAGCAGAGGGCTTAGCAGGTTTCCTGGGGAAAGCAGCCAAATTCCCTCCCTGCTGTGACATCCCCGGGGACCACAAATGCTGAAGGGTGAAGATAGCTGGACATTTGTCACCGTGGTTAACCAGCCCAGCCCTTCTCCACCCAGAGATGGTGAACAGCCTCTCCCAGATACCCTGCCTGTGTCCTGCCTGTGCCCTCCTGCCTCTAGCCGGGATTTCCCTGGAATACGAGCACGTGACAGAAGTGCTGGGAAAGCGATGGATATACCAGGGTAAGAACAATGCTGCTCTTCCAGCTTCCCAACGGCATGATCCAGAGCACCAGGTCCAGCCCAGCTGACCCTCGTCTGAGAGGTTTGGAGAGGTGTCCCTGTCCCCATCCCTCCTTGCCTCGGGGTTTGCCATCCCCAGCATCTCACCTCGGATCGAAGGAGCCGCAGGCAGAGCCCTACGGTCGGGATGGCCCCAGACGTGGTTTTGAGGTCCGTGCCCTGGGGAGGCAAAGGAGGGGTCACAGCCTGCGCTGGCCTCTGGGCTTCTACCACGGCAACTTTAGCATCACCCAGGTGCCATCCAGGGATCCAGCATTGCGGTTCGGAGCAGGGATCCCCGCTTCCCACATGGAGATTCTTGCCACCACGTCAGCAGCTGTAGGTCCTATCACCTAGAGGTCCCATCACCATGCCGCCCTCCCCAGCATCACCCCGCAGCCCCCTGCTCACCTGCACAGCAAGGCTGTCCACACGCATCCCACCGCTCTGCGTTGCCAGCTGCCGGAAAACACGGCTGGTGAGGGGCAGCACGGAGTATCCCACGGGAACGAGGGTACCTGGAGCATCCCATACTGGGGAAGGGGTGAGAGCACCTGGCTGAGGGCCCAGAGAAGCCCGGGACCTGTCCCTGGCCAAACTCAAGGATGTGGGAGAACACCCTTGGTGGGATCCCCAGACTCACTGGCTTTGTGCGGGTAATATTCGATGGCCAGGGCGGTGTCCTCAGAGAAGATGGTGGCCACGTCTCGGCCTTGGAAGAGGAAGGAGGTGTCCCAGGTTGGTCTCTCTGGGATCCCAGCTGGTCGGGACATCTTAGGAGACAACAGGAAATTTATCCTTCAGATACCTTCTCTCTCCAGTGATAAATGAGCAGAGAGATAGGAGGAGGCAAAGAAAAGCACAACCTGGGCAGCTGCATCCCATCCCTGGCTCAACAGCAACCCCGGATCCCAGTTACTTGGGCTGGTCTTTGAGTTTGGCTTCTTTTCTCCAGCATCTTCCCCCTCGTAGAGCCGGAGGAGGAAAACAGCACATGGATCAACTACCCCTTGCTTAGAAAACACAATGGGAAGAGCCTGGAGGCTGAGCTGTGCTGGCTCTAGGCTGAGCCTTTGGGTAACTGTCGGGCAGCCCGGACCTTGCTCTTGGGTACGGGTTTTGCATCGATATCAAGCCTGGCTTTTGGGGTCCATATATGGCTGCAAAATGCTTTTCCAAGCGTGAGTGCTGGGTCACCCGATAGATATCGAACAGCGGGCAGCGTGTTTATCCCCAGAGCCGTGAGCTGTCGTTGGAAATGGCATCAGTCCATCCCCGCCAGCAGCTGCTCCCCTTCTCCTTGGGCGAGCCCCGCCGGCTCTCCAAAGGTCAGCCTTTACCCCAGCGCCAAGAAATTATTGACGGTGGCTCCTTTTTAATGCTGTTACTCCATCCCCTCGGCCAGCGTCGCCCAGCGGGGATGAGATGCCGATCGGCTTTTCTGCATCAGCACATTTCGGCTGCATCACGGTGGGTGGGAGGAGGAGTAGGGGGGAGGGGGTGTGGGGGTGTCTCCCTCTGCTCACGTTTGGGGATGCTAATGGGCATTATGCACCTCGGAGACCCGCAGCAGTGCATTACCCAGCTCCGGGGGCTGGTAGCAAGAGGAATGTGGGGCTGGGATGCTTCAGAGCCCCCAAACAACTCCATGATGGGCTGGATCAGACAGCGCTGGTGGTGCTGGCTCAGCACCAGTCTGGCTTTCTTGGATGGGAATTTGTCAGGGCTTCGCTGGCATCAGCCGGGATTTTTAACCGGTATGAGGCTCACTTTGTCTGCAGGGAGCCCAGTCTGCGCCCCTAAGTCCTTAGGGAAATCCCACACAGACTAGAGCAGCTCCCAGGAGCCAGATCAGGCTCAGCACCCTCCAGCCACTCCTCTCCTCTCCCAGCCTGCATCCCAGCCCACGGGGCTGTTTCATCAGCCACAGAAAGCCCAGTTTGGGGGAAAAATTTCCTAAAAGCCATCGAGCGCCGCCTCCAGTTACTTTTCCTGGCATCAACCTGTACAAGATGCTGCGAGATGGTGCCATTTTAGGCACAGCGGGGAAGGGAAAAGTCAAATGCAGGAGCATATTGTTAATTTGACCCCAATTGTTGGAGGTCCTGAGCCCACATGGTTCCTCTCACCAGGACAGGGATGGATGGGAGTTGACGTTCCCAATTTCCCCCCTGTTTTGGAGCACTGAAGGGGGGTGGACACGAGCGTTTGCCAGGGCCAGGCTGTCTCCCACTGGCTTTGCGGGACAGATGGATGCTCTGCACCAGGGCGTCAGAAACCATGCACTGATTTGGGCAGACATCTTGGCACAGCAACCAGCTCTGCCAAGGACCACCTGGAGAAACACAACAAAGGCGATGGGAGGAGAAGGAGGAAGAAGGAGACACCTTCATCCTCCTTGGCTACCCCAATTCATCTCCCAAAGGGTGGTTCAAAGGCAGAATCATTGACATAAGCAGAGGTGGCCAAGTCCATGGAATCTTCCTTCCTTCCCAAGGGATGGAGCCATCCCCTGGGCTGCTTGTCTGGAGGGTGCAGACCCCAGAAGAGAGCAAGAAGCTCCGGATAAGTAGGTTAAGCTGATAGATCCCCAAAGGAGCCCCAAAGGAGATTTATCTTAAAGGGGACCAACATCACAAAGGCTTGAGGTTGGTTCTGGGAGGACAGAAGATTTCTGCAGGAGGTACAGACTGATGCCCGCCCACCTCATGAGTTTGCCATTGCCACCAGCATGTCTAAACCCCCCCCTTTTGGCGAGCAATGGGTTGTTGGCCCAAGGAGAGCACGCAACAAAAGCACCCAAGGTTCTTGCAGGCTGCTCTGTGCAGGTCTCAGCTAACCCCTGACCAGGAAGACCAGGTCTCCAGGACCCCTGAGCAGGCAGGGAAGGGTAAACCACCCAGAAACCCCCAAACCCCTGAAGTAAGAGGGGTGTCCTCCTGAAGGTGAACCTAAGCACCATTGTCTGTGGATGCTGATGGGAACCGACAGGCGAGAGGACACGCTGGGCTGGCAGAATTATCGAATCCGATTAGCCTGCCCAGGAGCTTGCTCAGGGAAAGCCATTAACCTCTGGAACTGGAGCAGCAATGCTCCCTCCTCTTCCTCCTCCTCCTCCTCCCAGGCATTAGGAATTCATCCTCCCCAGGAAGGAACCACGTTCCACAGGTGGGGAAACTGAGGCAGGAACTGGGGGATGAGAGCAGTTCAGGGTTCCGCAGTTCCCCAGGGCAACCTGTCGGTGCATCCCGGGGAAGAGCATCCTGAGTGATGCTCGAAGACAGATAAAGCCGTGTGGGAGCTGAGAGGAGGAGGAGGAGGAGGAGAGGGAGGCAGCAGCACATACGCAGGCCAGATGGCCAGGTTTTAATCACTCGTCCTCCCGCGCTGGGCTCCCCTGGCTCCACGCTGGCATTGCCGCCTGCGCTGGGGCTCTGGGCTTGGCGTGGGCTTGCCCAGCGCCTGGGTGCCGCAGCGTCCTGGGGCTCTGTGTGCGTGTTTGTCCCTGGAAATCCAAAGGAAAAAAGCGTTTTGGTTGCATTTTGAGGAGAGAAATATCCCTACTCTGGCTGGGAAACTGCATCCTGGAGCAAAGAGATGGGAGGGGAGGGGGAGATAATGCTAGGACAAGTGTACGGTAATTTCTTTTCTAACATTTGCTCCAGAGCTGGCGTGAGCAACCCGTAGCCTGAACCCATTGCCACGGTGGGCGTGGGGGTGCTGGTCCCAAAGCAGGTGGAGACCCAAAGCAGAGGATCTCCAGCGCTCCCCCGGCCTCTCACCTGCAAACAACAACCCAGGAAGGTGGAGGGGAGGGGAGACAATAAACCAACAATTATTGTAATGAATGAAATGCACTAGCGATTTTGATGATAATTCACCGCCTCGTGGGCGATGTGGCATTTGGCTGGCCTCCTCTAAGTAATATTTTATTTATGGGCTCCCTGAACGTGTTGATCCAGAGCGTTTTTCTCCAAGCCCATCAAAATTCAACGCACATGGAAGGTGAAGAAGGACTGAGATGGAGAACTGTGTGCTCCACCGGCGTTTGGGACCAGCTGGATCCCTCTTTTCAGGGCGGATGGACATCTGCCCTCGCCACGCTTTCGGCTGGCACTTTTCAGAGGTGAAGGGGTGGAGCAGCTCTGGTTTTGAGGGGTGGTAGCTTCACACTGGCTTCTGGCCAGACCGCTCCGTCACACCTCCTCCCTACCCCAGCATCCCTCCAGTTCCTTGCCTCTCCCTCCCCGCCAATTTTTGGCAGGGCTCGGGAACAAAAGCGGGGCCCTCCTCCCGCTCGCCCGATGCTGCTGCTGCGTGCCGAAAGCATATGTTTCCTTGGCAACAGCTATTTTGAAGATGTACATCGCGAGCTTTCCTGGTAGTACTTGAGGCCCAGGGAGGAGAAGGTCTCTGCTTTTGAGAGGCAACACTCGAGGTGGAGGCGTGAGCAGAGCAGGGGGGAAAATGAAGGACAAAGGCACAAATGAGGAGCTGCCCGTGGGGTTCTGCAATGTGGGGGCTGTGTCTTTGATGCTCAAAGCATTACTTTGCCCCAAAAGCTTTTCCCTACACAGAGTGCTCAGCTCCCCTGATGAAGGAGGGATGCTTATCAGTACCCAAGTGAGATGGATGCTGCTCAGGTGAGTGGTGGAGTCCCCATCCCCGGAGGATTTTAAAAGCTGTGCAGATGTGGTGTGGAGGGACATGGTTTAGCAGCGACCTGGGTTAAGATTTGGGCTCGATGATCTTAAATGTCTTTTCCAACCTGAGTGGTTTCATGGTTCTGTCCCCACAGATACGCTCAGCCTCATACCTGTGGGCAGCCAGAGCTGGCAGCTCGAGTGATGCTGAAGGCTGCTGCTGGAGGGTCTGGGAATGGGATGGTGCTGGGGTTGATGCTGGGACAGGAGATGGGCTGCTTCTCCATGCGGAGCCTGAGAAGTGATGGTGAGGAGGAAGAGTCAGCATGTGTAGGGCCACATCTGCTCCTGGCCAACCAAGTACTGTGGGAGGGCGCGATGGCACCAAGGGTGCTCAGGTTGTCCCACCCCCACCACACCACCAACAGCCCCCCGTGGCCATCACTCACTTGTACTCCTGAACATTGGTCACAACTCTGGCCACGGCAACAAGGGCCCCAGTGGGGGCAGCCAGCGGTGCTGACAGCCCCTGTAGCAGCACCTGGAGGGTAGGAGGGTCCATGGTGAGGGGTCAGCAAATGTGATAGGGAGTAAAAGCTCCCCTAAATCAGCATCAACAGCAGCTGGAGCTGGAGACAACATGCAACAGGAAACAACTCCTCCCTGAGCTGAGATGCTCTGGTCCATCCTGGACCCTGCAAACCCCCCTTGTCCCCAGGGCCACCTCTCACCTCCAAGGCCGCGTAGCTCAACCCATCGCAGTGAGGGACGAAGCTCCCTTTGCGGATGATGGTGACGTGCAGGACCATCCCCGTGGGGTCCTGCATCCTTGGCTGTTTGTGGAGGAGAGTGAAAGGTCAAGGTCAGCAGACGGCCCATCACTGACAATAAAGCACCAACTGATAATTAAAGCTCACTGACCCCCTGAGCCTTCCCAGCAAAGATCAATATAATAAATCCTTCTGCATTTAAATATTTAATCACTCCCAATCTCTGCACAGGGAAGAGGAAACTCGTTTTGGGCAGCCAGAGCATAGGCGAGGCTGATTTGGGAGAAGTAAGGAGTGAGTTTGCCAGGTCTCAGCTGTACAAGGAGTTATCAACCGTGTCCCTGGGACTGCTAGTGTGTTGGGATGGAGAAATCTTTGCTGAGGGGCTTGGGAAGCGGCTTCTCTCTGATGTTGAGTACCCTCCTGCATTAATTAATGCGCTGTGGCCCCTGTTTAATGAACACTCTGACGTGTGGCCTGGTCCTGCAGCTCCTTCCCCAGGATGCCGAGGGCAAAAGCACTTCCCGACTTGTGATCCCATCACTTTTCCTGGCGGTTTTTCTCACTGGAGATTTAAAAAGCCCAGCACAAGGCCTGCCTTGTTCCCACCTCGCGGGAAGCTCGGGCAGCTCTTTGCTCACAAGCCTCTTTGAGCACCTTCCCCAACCTGCCAAATTCAGGTTTCCCACCAGGATTACGCTGTTACACAAGGATCCCTTCGCTCACAACCCCCAGGGACAGCTGGGGTGAAAAGCAGAGTCATGAGCAGGAATAAGCAGCAGGAAGGAGGGGTAGGAGCTGTACCTACCAGCACCAGCCTGCAGTGGTGGGGCTGGAAGGGCTGGAGGTGTCGCACTGGCAGCTGAAATGTCCCCAGCACCTCCTTGGTGGCTTTGTCTGCCACGGTGAGAGTCAGGGCTGTAAGGGAGAGGGTTGTCAGGATGAGTGGGGCTGGCCACGGGGTTTGGGGAAGGGGAGAGCAGGCAAAGCGAGCTGGAGACATCTGTGTGAAGAAGGGATAGAAGCAATGGGGGATTGGTTCATTTGCAGCAGCGCCTTCCCCTCACAGGCCATAGAGGGGTGGTCAGGAGCAGGATTTAGCCCATCCTGGGTTTAGGTGTGCGCACACATGCATCCCAAGGAGCCATCGAGAACATATCCCAGGCATTCCCAAGAAAGTGAAGCCTATGAGCACTCGGTACCAGCACAGCTCAGATTCCAGTCTAAGAAGACGAGATTTCCCACTGATCCATCCACCTCCCTGGCTCCAGCCCATCCTGCTCGGCTGCTGGGATGTGGTCCTGCCCAGGAGGATCCTGCCCAGAGCTCTCCTTGTCCAAGGGTCCTGGGTGGCTTTTGCAGATATTTGCCACCATGGTCCCAGTCTGTCCCCTAGTGCAGCAGCATCAACCCCACGGGTACCAGCACCCCCCAGCTCTTCTCGTAACTCAAAGCAAAGCTGCAATTTAGTTGACAAGCATGAGCAGGAGCCTTTTATTAGAAAAAAAAAAAAGAAGAAAAAAGGAACTGATGGAAGGGAAAACCGCCCTCTCTTTATGCTGCCATCAAGACTTGGGCTTCCCTTCCCCCAGTTTAATGACTGTGCTGCCTTAACTCCTGCTTGGCCAACCTGGTGATGCCACAGGTTGCTCATATCCTCAGAAAATGGGCAAAAAAAGATGGAAACTCTATTTCCAGGCAAGAAAAGGTGTGGGCTGCACCTGGAAACAACAGCTCTGATCTGAACATCTTGGAGATGAGCATCTCCGAATACTTGGGAGCTGCTGGGAGGTAAGTGAGCAAGGCAGGAGGTCCCATTGGGTCTCCTTGTGTCTCTCCCAGTACCACACAGGGCAAAGTACATCCAAAGCTCCTCAATTTTATTGAGGTCGGGGCCTGACGGGATTAGGCATGATGTGAAGATTGGCTCCCATTGTTGGTTTTGCAAACGGCTGATTATAATCAAATCCTGGCCCCTAATGCCATGAGTTTTGTCACAGTTAGAGGCTGAGCAGCTCTACGCAGGAATGACAGTGTTGTGATGTGGCTCCAGCTGACACAAGGTATTGGGGCAACAGGGGGGAAAGATTTGGGGTGCTCCTCCATGCTGCTGATTCCTGTGGGATGCTTTGGAGGATGCCTGGAAGTTGGCACAGTCACTGCAGCAGCTGCTCCTACCCTGAAACCACCACAGCTGTGCAGGGCTTGTCCCCTTTGTGGCCAACCCTCTGCCCAGATATTGCTGAGGGTCCTTCAGAGCCTGGGCTCCCTAATACCCCAGAGCTAAATCTTCAATGGGGTCAGAGCCATGCTCCAGTCCCCAGCATCCCTGTTCCCGTGGTGCTCTGATGCTCTCACCTGCCCAGCTGGCATCTTCAGCATCCATTTCCACCGTCACCTCCTCCTCCCAGGTGGGTGCGTGGGTGGGCGCTGAGGATGCGTGGGTCACCTCTGGCTCCTGCTCATTCCCTCTGCTGGTCGTACTGGGAGGTGAAAGGAGGCAAAACAGGCTGGGTGAAGAAGGGGAAGGTGTCAGCAGGGAGCTTGGGAGAGCAGTGAGCACTGTCCCAGCTTGGTGCAGTTAGCAGCAGCTGGCTCAGGCACCCACCACCCTCCCCAAAGCTCTGCCCCTGCTCTGAGGGGGCTGTGCTGGGGCTCCAGGGCTGGTTTTCCTCCCAGCTGCCAGATCTTGCTGAGCCCCCAGTGCTGGGGTTTGCAGCCCCTTTTATCCAAAAGGCTATTTCAGACCCTGGAGGCTAATTATGCCGCTGTATTGATGAAGGGAAGGGGAGAAGGCTGCTGGGGAAGAGAAGATTGAATGTTAACGACTGCCATCATTAAACACACACATAACGAGGCTGAGCAATAATTACGGTGGCGTTAGCAGCTATGGGCCCTGGGTAATTCTTCGCCTGTGCTGGTGCAGGGCCACCACCGTCAGGGCTGGTTTGAGGGTTGTTTCTCCCACTTCTATCAATTGATCATCAATTACGCACAAGCTTGGCTAACTGTAATAATGCCCCTCCCCGTTAGGGGTGACTGGCAGATCTTTTAGGGGATCTCCGCTGCCCACTGAGTCACACGGTGTCATCCTGGGAGTCCCAACACCATGGCAGTGTCTCACAGTGGTGATATGGTGACCTCAAGTCCTCTCCATCCCTGATCACAGGGTGGAGGGGGACTGTGATGTGGCACACAGATACCCCAGCCCTGTCAATGGCTTGCTCTGGATATTAAGATGATAAAGTGTCCAGTGCTGGCTTCTCCAGGAAAGCTCTTGCTGGAGCAGAGCCAACAGGGCTCTTAGGGAGAATTTACCCGAGCATCTGAGAGCAGATGGTGGCACTTTGCCACCCCCTGGGAGCTGGAGTCCCCAAATCTGGGGGAAAGGAGATGATAAAGGTCCTTCCAGCTGCAGACTGAGCTCCAGGTAGTGGTGAGACTGGTTCATCCTAAGTGGATGGTAGGATGCTCTATGCTTGCAAGACCTCCATCCCCTCTCGTCGCTGAAGAAACTGGTCTAATGGACCCTCAGCCACTCTGCATCCACATCCCACATGCCTTTCACATCTCCCATGTGTCCCATTCCTCACTGGGGAGCCCACCTGCATCCTGCAAGGATGAAGTGGGGCTGGCCATCTCTGGCAGGTGGGAATTAGCATCAGGCTGGCACCATTATAGAGGGGCTGGAAGAAAACCGGCTCTCCAGTAATGAGCTCTGTGGGGGATTCTTCTACCAGCAACGTGCTCGGAGTCCGAATGAAGCCAGACCTGGGCTGGGAGGGTGGGAGGAGGAGAGTGAGAACTGGCTGCTTTGGGCCCCCTTCATTATAGACTTGCCTAAGGATGAGAGTGAGAGCATTCAAAAAGAGCTGTGAAGTGGGGAGGAGGAGGAGAAAAACAACCCACCATACTACAACACACGGGGATGTACTTCAAAACCAAACGAATAGGCCAGGGGCAGCAGGAGCGGCGGAGTGCAGAGGTGGTTTGATGTCTCCTCCTCACACCCGCCAGCTCCAGTCCTGCTGGCAGGGCAGGAGATGGGGTCTCCAGCGAGCTGGGATTGCGTGCCTTGGGGCAAGACGTGGCTGAGCTGGACCAAGAGATGCTCCTGTGCTGCTCCGCATCCCTCCCCGCCTGCTCCAGGGCAGCCGCTTCGCTCCGCGGCGCGGGGATGATGCAGCAGCCACCCACCGCTGCGATAAAAGATAAAGATAAAAGATCAAGACGGCCGCCCCCGGGGAGTTATTACACATCAACGTCTCGGCTACGGTGCTTGGGGACAGCATCACGCAGGCACCCCACTGCCTGTGACACCCGGGTGCCAAGCAAAGGGCACGGCAGGGCTGCGCCCAGCCCTGTAGATATTTATTTATCTAGTGCTGTAAGTTATTATCTCTACAGGGTGAGTTATTTCTCGAGGAAGAAAAATCCTGTGCAGCACGGCCATGGTTTGCAGGGCCGTAATCCCCGTGTGTTACTCTTGTGGTGGTTGCAGGATCTGGCCCTGGGGAAGGCGATTGCTGCCCACCACTATCCAGCCCTGCTGTGCTTGGTGCTGAGCTTGGGGGTGGTTGAGTGCAGGTTGGGTAAATAAATACGGATAAATAAATCGCAGAGGTGTAAGAGCAGTTGCTGGGAAGATTTGGAATGAGAAAGGAATAATTAGAATCTCCCCTCTCCTTTGAGAAACCCCATTTTCACGTTGCTTCTGAACCTCTAACCCTAGGATGGTTTATCTTCATCCCACCGCGACCTAAGCCAGGCGCTGGAGCGACGAGGGGACCCCACAAAGACCCTGCTCCCCACAGCCCTATGTTCTGTGGTTATCAGCTGAGCTTCTCAGTTTATTTTGGGGTAAGCTGCAGAGCTAAACACCCGCTATAACCCCTTCCCAGGTGCAGCATCTCATCCACACCATGACCAGAGACACAGGCAGGGGGGACATGAGAGCCCCCATCCCCCAGGCTGGGAGCAGATGGCGCATTCAGCAACGACCTTGATTTTCTTCTCTCAGCACTGAAGAGCAGAAAGGAAGAAGCGAGGAGGTACTTTCACCCGCTCGCGGTATTCAACGGAGAGGAGAAGCTTGCTGGAGCCAGGCGCTTTGTGCCGTTAATTGCAAACACACCTCGCTCCGGCACGCCAAGGTCATCCCCGCATCCCACCTGCCCGGCAACAATTTCTCTGTGCACACGAGGGAGGGAAAGGAAGATGCAGAGCAAACCCACGGGTGTCCCTGAAAGCAGGCAGAGGGGATATGCTCTGCATTCCGAGGATGAGGAGCAGAACCAAGCTGCTGCCAAGTCCTCGGAGCATCCCTGAAGGAGAAGCCCCATCCTCTCCAGGGCAGGTATAAGCCAAAGCCCACCAAGATGCTTGTGCTGGGCTCTCTTGCTGCTTTAGATCTTTCAGATTTTCAGGGTAGTGCTCCCCTCTTCCCATCCCACTCCTGATTTTGAGGGGTGATACTCCAGGTACCGGCAGTTTGAGCTCGAGCTGGCTCCGCTGGTGGTACCCAGCCGCTTTGGCTGCCACCAGGTCCCCACCAGCACATCCACCGCCCCTTCTCCTTCCCGTCCATAAAAACCCACCTTTTAACTGCAACATGCTACTCTCCTTCAAAAGCAACTGCCCTGAAAAACAATAACTGATTCCCTTCTGCCTTGGCTCCTTCACTATGGTTACTAAAAGGCCCCTCATGTGTCCTGCATCCTTAATACCACCCTCCCCTCTCCTCCATCACTCCCCCGTTTCCATGGCAATGCGGTGATGGAGCAGCACCAGAATGCAAAGAGAGATGCAACAATCACACGCCACCCTCGTGCTATCATTTAGGATATTGATGTTTAAATCTCCTGAGATTATCTGGGTGTAATTGGTTTATGGAAATAGAGACAACTCCTGTGGTGGAGTTACTCAGGCTATCGGGGCGGAGAGCGAATCCTTGGCATGGGGAGGGTGGAAAAGGGTGATGGAGGGGTGGCAGTGGGGGCTGCCAGCCCGTGTTCCAGTCTGCTCCTGCCAGCCAGCCCTGAAAACCTGAGAGATGATGTCCCCATGATGGAGAGGTGCATGTCCCCTGCGTGGGGAGCCGACATGGCTGGCACTGGGCGCTGCAGAGATCCCTTTCATCATGGAGCTCAGAGTTTCTACACTGGAAAACACCCAGCAAGCAACAGTTTGCTCTACACGCTTGCAGAGATGTTTCCAGCCTTTCACAGCCCTGGCTGCTGATTGTCTCTGGTGGATGAGCCCCTGGCATTGATGCATCCACTTGGGTACCAGCCTACCTGGCACTGCCCTGGGGACATGCCTCAGAGAAACCAAACTCCACAGTCAGGCAATGCTCCGAAGCCCCAGCAGCCGCTTTCTCCCCCCTTTCCCAGGAAGGGGCTCTTTGGGATTGCAGGCTCACCCTGTGGCAGCGTCGAGCGGAGTGGCCTCCCTCTTAACATAGACCAAAGCATGACCGGCTAATTGAGTCCCCTGGCACATGCATAATGCACGAGGAGCCACGTTCTCCTTACCCAAGCATCCTGTTTTATTTATTGAAATCCTCTTTTATTTCTTGTGATATCATCTCTAAACCCAGGCAGCGTTACCCTGTGGATTCTTTGACATCATTTTATACTTTCAATATTAGGAACGCTTTCTTCCTGACAGCCCAGCGCGCCAAAGCGCCCTGACCCTTCCTTCTCCCATCTCAGCGAGGAGTCCTGGCTCACCACGGAGCTGAGGCTTGTGCATGTCACTGCTAAAGAGGATTCCCCCTCTTCCTGGGGCTTGCAAAGGCTTTTTATCAGGGTGACAGCTCCTAGACCCTTTCTCTGTGTCCCCAAGTTCTCAGTTGCCCCACTTCACAGATGCTGGATACTCACACAATGACGTACGGCCACGGCACCCGTCCGTTCCGTGTGGTTGGCAGGTTGCTGGCACTGTGGAGGGTGATGGTGATGGCTTCCTTCCCGATGTTGGCCACGTGTCCCCAGCCAGCTGCTGGTGAGTGCTCAGGCTCCTCTGTCCCCATGGGAGACTTGGACACCTGCCGGGAGGAAGCGAGAGAGACATCAAGGTAGGGAGTGGGTGACTGTTCCTCCAAAGCTGCAGGTATGTCTGTCACCCAGCCTCGTCCCCATGGCCCTTAGCTCAACGTTAGGAGCTCACATGGGGGAGGTGATGTCCCCAGCGCATCCCCATGACCCAAACTTGTCCTCACAAGCCCTGTGTAATGCTGAAAGCCTGGAAGGAGGAGAACAAGCTGGGGAGATGGTGCCCCCAGCACATCTCTGTTGCCCGAGACAGTTCCCAAGACCTCTTTCCGTGATGCTGAGAGTCCAGATGAGGGAGAACAGGTTGGGGAGATGGTGTCCCTGGCACATCCCCATTACAGCTGCCTCTTCCAGGTCCCCAGTGCCCAGCTGCGGCTCTGTACCATCAATGTCATCATGCCATGGAAGGCCCACAGCAGGTGTCAGGCTCTCTGGGACGAGACCCAGCAGCATGAAAGCATCTTGCATGGAGTAAAACCCACCCAGCATCCCTGCTCAGCATCGTCCCATGGGGGCCAGCTATACTGGGGTCCATCCAAAGACCCCAAACCACATTACCAAAACAGGAATTAACCATCTAAACCGTCTCTAGTTCCCTCATGCCCTTCTGACCTACCAATAACCCCCCAGCCCCTGTAATCCCCTTGCTCCCCCTTCTCACAGCCCAGGCATCTGTACAATTTATACACACTTCACAGGAATTGGGCTCTCAGCCCAGTCGGGGGGGGGAAGGGGAGAATGCGGAGGCTCCCCCTGCCCCAGCTCATTAATTCCCACCAGCTGATGTGAGAAGGAGCAGCAGAGCCGCAAGCTGCCGCTCCTCACTTGCAGGGGGCCCGTCTCCATGCCCATCACACCCTGTCCAAGTGTGAGACGGCGCCGTCATCCTCGCCGTGCCACCAGCTTGGTCAGCATCTAAGATCGCTGTGGCTACAAGGGGTTAAAACGCACTCTGCACCGCTTCAGCCCCTGAAAAGCAAACCCTTCGTGCATTCTTCTGACCTCCTGGGGTTGAAGCAAGAGCTCCAGCCCAGCGGGCTCCTCAAAGCCACTGCCTGCAAATCCCCTCCGACGCGTGGCTTTGCCTCCCAACTCTGTAATGAGGAGCTGGTTCATCCAAAGGCCTCTCCCTTGTCTCTCCCGAGGCCGCCCGGCTGCAGCGGTGACAGGCTTGGCAAGCCAGGAGGTGACCCACCACCGTGGAGGACAACAAACCCAAACCTGGGGATTGCTGGTGGGCTGGAAACCTGGGTGCTCTGACCACCATCAGCCTGGAAATATATTTAAACCAGTTTCCTCCCTCCCCCCTTGTTTTTTTTGCTGTCAGCTCAGAAGCCAGCTGGAGCTTGGGGCTGGGGACAAGCTCGCCTTCCGTGACAGCCAGAACGTGGCACCGAAGGAACAGAACCACAGAGTGGGGGAGGTTTTCTTGACTTGAGTAGATTGGGGGGG
>WEIS01012782.1:43668-63560 GCA_013389965.1 Todus mexicanus
AAAATTCATGAGCGGTTAAGTGAAGCAAATCTCAGCAGGAGAATAAAACATTTTAAAAATAGCAGGTGTGAACAATGCCAGACGTTGCAGGCAACCGGTACCTGAAATCCTCAGCAAGGCTGTGATTAACTAACAAAAAAAAACCCCAACAGCAGTTACTATTCAAAGCCAGGAGGAAATTCAGGATTTCTTCCAGAAAGGAGGGTGCCTGCAGTTCCAGGTAGAGCCCACGCTTGGTTTTCAGCTCTCTTACTCTGCGGGAAGTAAAACTTCTCCGTCCCTGCCAAGCCAAGCGCTTTCACCCGGGAGTTTGCAACCTGTAGCTTGCGAATGCAGAGGAAATAAAAGTTCTCATGTTCTCAAGGGTCTCAGCTGGGGACATCATGTGTTTAAAACATTTTGAGGTCCCTTGGAGAATCACGGACTCCCACAGAGCATCCTGAGCGTCTCCCGCAATCCACTGCCCTGATCCCACGCAACACCTTAACCCTGAGCCGCCCTTAAAGCCTCCGTAATGATGATTATTAATTATTCACACGACAGCCTTGCGTGGAGGTTGATTAACGGTGCCTGAGCTGCCATCATTGTAATTTGTTTTTCTATCAACTCTTTATCATCTCGAAAGAAGCATCGGGGCCTGGGCGGCTTCTTTACAGTAGCGCTCAGCCAAGATTAAATTGCTTCTGGCTGCGAGCTGACAAGACATAAATAGCCTCAAGAGCCCAGCGTTTAGTTCGGGGAGGACAGCCTGGGCTGGGAGCCAGCAGGGACCTCCAAGCATGACACTGGGGAGGGGCTCCTCCATCCCGGCTTGGCCCTTGCCCACAGCTGGAGAACACAGCTGCATTTCCCCCCTGGTAGAAGGTCGGTGCATGCAGGATGCTCCTTGATGTGCAATTTCTCCGGTGCATTGGACAGCGTGAGAGCAGAGGTGAGCGCCTGGGGCTCTCCACCTGCAGCGTTCATCCCCTCAAGCCCAAACACAGCCCTGCCAGTGCTCCCTGGGATGATGCGCTGCTGCTCTGCAGGACAAGACACCAGTCCCTGCCCTACCATGGGAGGACTAGGACCCTTCTAGGCCTTTGCAGCAAGCCCCACAAGCCCTCCAGGAGGGGTGTTTCCATGGGAGCGGGGATTTGCTTTTCTACGGTGGGAGCATTCCCAGCCCTGAGCTCCTCCCTGCCCCTAGCAATTTATGAGCAGCTGTTGGGAACATGGCAGCTATATCCTCCTCCTGAGACCTCATAAAATAATAGTAGGCTCCACGAGTGAAGATGGACTGAAGCTGGTGTGAGTTTTCCTATGTGATGTCTCCCCAGGCTCCTTTCAACCCTCCTTACTGCAGCTAAACACCGGCAAACTACTTTCCCTCCCCCGGCAGCTGAGAGAAGGGGAAATAAAGTGCTACTTGGCTTTACACAAGCAACAGGATTGGGTCGCAAGTTACACCTCCAACATTAAGCCGTGGAGGGGCTGAATGTGAAGTAGGGCTGGGGCATGGCCAGGGCACCCCAGAGCCAGGCCAACCTGAGGATGCTGAGTCCCCAGGTGTCCCCTGGGACATCCCAGCAGACCCAGCCACCTCTTAGGGCTGGACCTCAGGGCTCTGGGGTGTAAGAGCAGACCACGACTCTGCAGAGCATCTTCTGATAATGGGAACAAGCAGCCAGATAACAGCAGATCAGCTCCATCAGAGCCGTGAGCAAGCACACACCTCTGGGCACAGGGGAACTGGGATGGGGAGGGGATTTTACACATCATCAGGCAGCAAGATGTGGTGAAATACGGCTTTACAGCAAGGACTTGGTGGCAGACGGGTGAGCCAATGCTGCTGCTTCGCCCAGACCGACCTTATTCCAACATACTGCACGAATCTGTCCTGAATTCATGGGTTTCTGGGGGGTGGGAGATGTGTTACCCCCCAGCTCCCCCATGTTCTACTGTCCCCATGTCCTCAGGCTCTGCATCAGTCCCCGCAAGCCGGGGGGGTGTTAGGGTACAAAGTGACACCCTACATCTGTACGGGTTTACACCCCCCTCCCCAAGCATCACGGCTCCTGGTCTGTCTGCCCCACTCTCCCAAGCAACTGGAGCCTCGGCACTAATCAGATTTGAGGCTGTGAAATCTCATTTGAAGCTCTATTAATGCATAGCTGGCATGACACAGGCCCCGGCCTGTCTCCAATGAGCAAAACAAGGAAAGCAATCTAGCCGGGAAAAATGCATCTCCCGGAACAAGCTCGGGGGAGCCGGCCAAACGCAATTACAGTTAAAAGGAAGATTAAAACAGTATCAGCGCTCTTCTTCTTCTGACCCCTGCTCCCACCCGGGGGAGAGGAGCCCCGAGCTGCGCCGATGGGCATCCCCACAGTTAGCTGATGCAACACAGGGAGGTGTTATCCTGCTGGCTCCAGCCGTGGGTGCTTCCTCTGTCTTTGATCGGACACTGAGGAGGTTTTGCTCCCTGATGCCTTGGAGCTGCTTGGTGTGGGAGGAGAGGAAGAAACAACCCCTCTATAATGACACCTACAATTAGCGCCTGCCCTTGGCCTTGAAGAGCAGCCTCTAGGGTGACACAGAGGTGAGTGCTCAAGGCGAGGACCAGCCACCGGCTTCCCGAATGAAAGGAGCTGGCGCGCACATGGTTTCCATTTCTAGGAGCTAGCAAAGCGTATCCTCCCCCCTACAAAGGCTCTAGACTCTGGCAAGCGCAGCTCAAAACACAGCCCGAAGATAAACAGCCAGATGGTTGGAGAACTTCAGCTCCAGCGACGGCCTGAGGCAGCCCCTGCTCTGGGTTTGTTTTTCTGAAGCAAACTCAATTGTATTACAAGGGGTATTTCCCAACACCTTCAGGCAGCACGTTCAAACCAGCCTTGGAGGAAAAAACACCCGAGTGGTTCAAGCCCTTTAGAAGATCCCCAGCAAAACAAAAGTGAGCGGAAGAAAAGCGATGCAGGGAAGTAAACACTGTTTTATTCATCGTTTTGCCCTCTCCGCTTCTCCAGTCACCCCCGTTGCTGCGGGTGGACGCGGCTCCACTCCCATTTCCCAGACAGCAGCAGGGAAGGGGATTCGGGCTGAGCTTGAGATATTCTTCTTATTGTTATTTTTAAGCAAGTTGTTTCCTTGAGGGGACCCTGCGGGAGCTCATTAGAGATCACAGGGCGGTTTCGGGGCGCCGGGAGGGAAGATGCTCCCCCTCGTTGACACGCAGGGATACCGACTGCAAACCGATTTCCCTGGGGAGCCCCATTGCTGCCGGCGGGGAATCCCTTTGGGCTAAAAATTGCCAAATTCATTTTCCTTCCATTTATGTAGAAAACTCCCAATTCACCTGTCAAATAATTAAATGGGCCAGCAGCCCAGCACCGCCTCGTCTGCTCCATTAGGAGAGTTTTACACTTTCTATATTTATCAGTGGCACTGCTGCAATTTCCTCCCCCCAAACCACTCTTAAAACGGAGCAATTTTCTCTTTTTAACCCCATTTGCTTTTCTCATCACGGCAGTTATTTGACACTTAAAGGGACATGATGACTGAAATTGCAGGAATTAGAGCTTGCAGCCACTCCTCCTACCTGCGTCTCCTCCGAGCATCCAAAGAATTTGTGCTTTACAGACAAGCAATCAGAGAAGAAGCTTAGAAAACGTCTCGAGGCTCCATCTGAGATTTTTCTCCATTTTAGCTGTGAAAATGTGAGCTGCTGCTCTGCGCTGGCCCCTTTCTGTGCCAGATCTCTACTCGAGCACGTGGAGAAAAGGACTTTTGGACCAAGCCGGGCAGCGTCAGCTCCCCAGCTTTGTAGAATCACAGAATCGTGGAATCCTTTAGGTAGGAAAAGACTTTTTAAAACATCACACCCAACCATTTATGATAGGAGATATGATTACCTTGTGGTGCATCACTAGGAACACACATTTTCACACCCACAAAAATCATCTTTCAGTAAATCAGAGCTATTCGAGCAGCACCTCGAAGCCTTTTGCTTCAGGTCCCCTTTGGCTCCCGGCATCTGGGGGTGACGAAGGGATGCCGAGAGCGGGAGGAAGGCACAGCCCCCAATGAACCCATCACGGCACGCTCCTCCCTGGGCTGACAGCTTTTCAAAGCCCTACAAATTGCTCACCAGAGCGACGTTATTCATCTCACCCGAGTCCCAGGGCGAGCCCTGCCGACAAAGTTTGTTTTTCAGCCTCATTGGGCTTTCAGTGAGTCGAGACAGCTCCAAGCCCCTCATCCGACTGTCGGAGAGGCAGGTTGGAGAGAAGGGCCATACCCCTGCACCCATCCCCGTGACGGCCGCTGTCGATGGGATGAGTGATGAATGAGCCAACCTGGGGACAGACAGGAGCCACACGCCATCCATCACCCGCTAACAGAGACCTCTGCCCCAGCCCTGCCGCCCCGGTGATGGGAAGACAGGATCTTTTATCCACCATCATCACTCAGAGACTCCTGAGATACCCCCAGCTTGAACCCCCCCAAGAAAGGGGCCAAAATGAGCCCAGCTGTGGCTCAGACTCCCTCAGGTCGCTGTGTCTGAAGTACGCCCGGTGTTTGAGGAACCACTCCTTTATTTTCTGTATTCTGCTTGGAAAACCAAGATGATCTTAATTCCCAGGGAACTTTTTTGCTCATCCCCGTGACTGAGGCTACACCAAGTCCCTTTGTACCTGCACATGCTTTGCTAGGGAGGATGGTTAGCTCCGTGGGGACAAACCCCAGTGTATTTAGAGCCAGGAGCGGGTTTGGTCCCATTTTTTCAGACCTGTTGAAGATCCACAGGTCTCATGGTGTGGTTGGGGTGGGCTTGCCATGGGAAGCGCTCGGCTGCCCGATACCCCTGGGCTCTAGCAGCCCGGTGAACAAGAGAGGCTGAGCAGGAACGCAAACTGTGTGCAAACCCATTTGTTTGCTGCAGAAAGGCTGCGATTCCTTGTACCCTGACAGCAACAGATTGCTGCTTTGCGATGGGTGCCTCACTGCCAGCTGGTCCAGGGAGCCTGGAAACAAACCAGCTTCTGTGGGCTTGTGACCAAGTCCAACTGCTGAGGAGATCTCCAAAAGCTGGCTCCTTCCTCCCCACAGCCAGCACCACGGAGACCTACTGGAAGTGAAAGGAGAATGGTTCCCAGAGGAAGGGACCGACTTCTGCTGACCTGGGGCTTGGTTGCCCTTAACTGAACCCTGTGCTCTGCTGCAATGTTCGCAAGAGTCCCGATGATCCCAATCCTCTCTCCTCCTTTCCTGCTGAGCCCTGTCTTCTCTTCTCCATCCCTGCCAGGCTCTGGGAAGGTGCATGAAGAAGAGTGTGACCAGCAGGTAAAGGGCAGCTCTTCTTCCCCTCTACTCTGCCCTAGTGAGGGCACCTCTGGAGTGTTGTGTCCCATTCTGGGCTCCCCAGTTCAAGAGAGATAAGGAACTACCGGAGAGAGTCCAGTGGAGGTTGCTAAGATGCTGAGGGGCCTGGAGCATCTCTGTGCCCAGGCAAGGCTGAGAGCCCTGGGGCTGTTGAGCTGGGGAAGAGCAGCCCGAGAGGGGAGCTGAGCAATGCTGAGCAAGCTCCAAGGCTCAGCTTCAGCCATCCCAGCGACTGAGAGATCATCCATGGCACGTTATCGATCTGCTCGGCGCCCACGTCCTGGGACAATTAGGGAGCTGCCTGGCTTTGCAACATGCATGAGGCATTTGAAGAGCCAGCAAAGCCTCCCACTTCGTGTCTAGGAATACATTATCTGCAGGTTGCGGTGAGATGAGAAAAATCATTATCCCTGTAGCTTGGCCGTTCGGGTGGAGCTCAGCACCCATCCATCACCCCTGCCGTCCTGCAGATGAGATGCTCAGCACGGAGACAGTGTCAACGAGCTGGTCTCGCACGTCTTTGACATTTGGAAAAGCAAAGCAGTTGGATGTGATATGCTGGCATCCAGATTTCTCAGGAGACCTGTCCAAGCAGCAGCCCTGCCATGGGACCTCACACCCCTCTGAAGTTGCCCCCTCCATGCCCCAGCTCTACTGACTCCCCAGTCTATTGATCACCCAAGCCCTGCCTAAATATGGAAAGATATTAAAGCTCTCGAACTTCAGTTTAGGGCTCGTCTTCATCGGGATCAATGTGTGCTGCTTTGAGATGCTCAGGTTTGGATCACCAAGAGTCAAAGCAGCTCCAAACTGAAAAGCAACTCCTGTGGCTTCAGCTTGCTCTGGGCTGCAGCATCCCAGGAGTGCTTTTGGAGATTAAAACTCCTCCCTCCCCAGCTCCACCTGCTCCATCCCTGTTCCGCATAACCCAGCACAGCTCAAGCCACCCTCCGACACGTTTTCCATCACTCCAGCCCTCCCAGGAGGGCAGGGAGCCAACATCTCCCCCCGCCTCTCAGCTTTTAATTTTTAAATAAAACCCATCCTGGCAAATACTTGCCGGGTGACATCAGCAGCAGGTGATTTATCGCATTCCCTCCGGGGGCCCAGGAGCAGAATTGCATTTGCTAATGCCTCGCCTTACGCCCCTGGCCCAGCTCTGCATCCCGCTCCGCATCCCAGCTGATTGCTATCGATTTCTGCAGCTCCAAAGAGTTGCCGTCTAGACGTTTGCTGAGCAAACTCAATCAAGGCTTCACTAATAAGTGTTCCTGGCCAGTAAATTTTTGGCTGATCAGGTTGGGCATAGCACATCGGCTTGAAAAAATTGAGAGAGGCCAAGGGTGAGGAGGGTCCTGAAGGTTTGCAATGCTCAGCATCCTGCCTGGAGAAAGGTTGAGCAGCTCAGCGGGGCTCGCGCACCCCACAACTCCTGTGAAGTACATGGCCCAAGTGCTCCAGGGCGGTCTGCAACACACGGACCCTGCACAAGGGAAAGAGCCGAGGCACGATGTGTGTCCTGCAACCCAGCAGCTATTCCCAGTGCAGGGCACACTGCTGGGGAGAGGGATGCCAACCCAATTTTTACCCTGCAACCACACCAACGGAGTCACCAGGACCCAGAAGCCCACGTCCAGCATTGAGTCCTTGTGACTGCACCCCGGACACAAGCCACCACCTGTGGAGTCCCTTGGTACCTCCCCACTGCAGAAGCTCTTAGTTGAGGGGTGCTGAGTAAGGGTTGCAAGCCCCATCCCTGGGTCTGCAGAGTTTGCTGGTAGCCCAGAGGCTGTAGAAGACCTGGCCACCAAGCCCACCATCCCCAGCTCTCCCACTAGCCCAGCTGGAGGACACAGGGCACTCTCTGGAAGGAGAAGAGAGCCCTGAGATGTCTAGAGAGCATTTGGGAGATCAATCCCAAGTGCTGTGCTGTAATCCAGCTTTCTCAAGCAATGTTTTCACAGATGGATGAGACACCCTCGAGAGCAGCATAGTCAACATCTTTATCGAGGGGCGTGTTATTCTTACAGCAAAATGCAGGAAATGGAGCCCCTGGGGTAAGAGTTGCCTTTTATTCCTTTATTTAGACAGCTTTTCACGCTAAGAAAACTAAGAAAAGAGAAATTCAGCCTCTCAGACCGCATTAGCCCTGCCCTATGGTTTCGGCAGCTTTTAGGGGTCTAGACTTGAGCTGCAATATGAAATGTTTAAGGTGTGTCAGCCCCAGGTGCCTGTATTCAGCATTTCAAGAGCTTCTAGGTGACAGCCTCTGCTGCCTGTGGACAGCCAGCTCGCAAGGCTGCCTTTTGGTGCTAGAAATTCAAAGTTTGATGCAAAGTCTTGTTCCCTCATCAGCAACACCCAGGTTGGGGATGCAATGGCTGGTACCCAAGGGTGGAGGTGGCCACGTCCCCTTGCATCCCTCCATCTCCTCTCCAGCACCACAAAGCACTAACGGAAAGCTACAATGAATAAAGGCAATTTGTTATTAATTCAGGATGGTGCCTTCTCCAGTGGCTGCACTCACCTGTGCTGGCGAGGGGGCCAGATCTGGGCTGTAGCCTGGCGAGGAGAGGTGGAAGCTGCTGTGGCTCAGCGGTCGTCTTGAAGCGGGCACTGAGGAAGAGGAGGAGGAAGGATGCTCGACTGCAGAGTCATCTGAGAGCTCCGGGGAGGAGCTGAGCACGGGGTCAGCTGGCAGCCTCTGGGAGGGAGAGAAGGACTTTGAAAGCCCAGCTTTGGGCTCCAGCACCCCTTTCCCTGTCCTCTCTATCACCTCCTCCTACATCCCAGGGAAACCCCTCTCTCTCTCAGCTCCATCCTAACACTTGGGCTCTGACCTCACTGGTCAAGGGCAAAACTTTGGTAAGAAATAAAAAAAAATAAATTAAAAAAAAAAAAGCACCATAACCATCCCAACAATATTTATTTCATTTATGGGAAGGGACTTTCTACAAGGGTTTGTAGTGACAGGATGGGGGGTGATGGCTTCACACTGGAAGAAGGAAGATTTTGACTAGAATTTAGGAAAAGTTCATCGCTCTGAGGGTGGTGAGGCACTGGAGAAGGGCAGTTGTGGGTGTGATGTGTTGCTGTGATCACTGGATGTGTTCAAGACTAGGTTGGATGGGGCTCTGAGCAACTTGGTTTAGTGGGAGGTGTCCCTGCCCATGGCAAGGGGCTTGGAACTGGATGATCTTTAAGGCCCCTTCCAGCTGAAACCATTCTATGATTGATTCTATGATTCTGTTCTCACTTTAAGAATTATTAATAAGCTTCTCAGCAGCCCAGCCCTCTCTCCATCAGTTATAGGAAGCTCCTGGCCAGCTCCCAGCTGCCCCAATGGGGATCAGCTGCTTCCAGTTTTTAAAAGAGCTGGGCAGAAGAGGGTAGAGGGATGCTGGGGAGCTTCATCTTCCGTGAAGGTCTCTGTTGGAGAGGCTGCTCTGCATGCAGCCAGGAAAGCAAGTGGGTTTTGGGTTGGTTTAGTGGGTATGTTGGAGCCTCTGGACCTGCTGCAAGTGTTGTGGGTGAAATCTGGGAGAAGCTGTAGATCTTGTATTTGGTAGGGGATGGTTAATGTTGTGTTGGGCCATGCTGGGATGGGCAGAGCCAGGTGAGTGCCTCATAAAGGAGCTCTTCGTAAAGCCTTGAGCCTGATTTAACTGCAGGACCCTCTTTACTGGCTTTGTTTGAGTGGTTGGGTGTCTCACCAAGACCCTGCCTGCATCTTGAGCTTGCCCCAGCTTGCTATTTTCCTGGCCAAAGAGGGTCCTTAACTTTGGTGGCAGATGGAGGGAACAAGCACCAGGCTTCTACCTAGTAGTGTTGAGGAATGAGGGAGGGGAAACTGAGGCAGGGCTGTGTCGTTTAACAAAGACAACTCCTAAAAGCCTTTGAGACCTCTCCTTTTTTGCTTTGACTCCAGCTGGTGCTTATGTGGAGCAATCAAGCTACCCCAGGGCCAAATCCTGCCCTAAGCAGACTGTTCTGCTCTTGTTTTGCTGGAGCACAGGATCTCTGACTGCCAGATGTGGGCTCTCCTACCTCAGGGGAGTGGGCATGGCCCTCGGTGGGCAGCGAGTGGTAAGCAGACTCAGGGGTGCGGAGTGAGCGGCTGGGTACAGGGATGCCCAGGGCTGGGGATGCCGGGGCTGTGCCTCTTGCTTGCTGGTTTTCCTCCTGGGTGCTGGAAGAGACTGGTGGGGGTGAAGCGGGCATGGTGAGCGGCCGGTGCTCGTGTAGGGATGCGGTGAAGGCCAAGCGGCCACAGTGCATTGCTGGCTGCTCGCTGCCCACCCGCAGCAAAGAGATCACAGAGCTGTAGCGGTACCAGTCCTCGTCCCTCCCAGCAGAGAGCTTCATCCGGGGCTGGTTGGTGCGCGGGTAGATGGCAAAGAAGGCTTCGCCCACCTGCCTGCTCCTCCTCATCCTCTCTGCCCTCCCAGAAAAGCGTAGGGCCTCGATGTGGAGCCGCACGTCGTGGTTCTTGTCATTCTTGCAGAAACCTGATGGGAATGGTGCAGGGTGAAGTCTTCTGCAGGAGGGCTGCTGGTCCCAGGAGCATCTCTACGGCTCATCCAGCAGCAGCCCTGCTTAGATCTGCTCTGTGAACACTAGTGAATGGGTTATCCAGCCTGGATACATCTAGATCTCGGGTGTTTGCATCTTTGGTCATGTTGGCCCCACTCTCCAAGCTTGACCTACGTCATTTGCTGCACTAAGCTCTGACAACTTTGACTCCAGCTCAGGTTTTTACTGCAGGGATGAAGGTGTGAGCATGGTACCGGGGTCTGCGAGCCTGCCACAGGCTCTGCCTGCTGCAGAGCTCTCCTCCTGGGTCACCTCCCCTCTCAACCCATCCCTGTGGCATCCAGCCTCTTACCTCTGGGCAGGGTGAAGGTGAATTTCCTCCTCTGGAAGGAGTAGATCTGGTTGAGGTTGCTCTGCTTGATGATGTCGGTGCTGCCAGTGCAGCTCTGAGTGACCTCCCCACTGTTGATGCAGAGCTGGATGCCAGCACCAGAGCCTTGCAGCAGTGGGTTCTCCACGGTGAGCCGCAGGGCATAGCAGCCTCGCTGGTTAAACTGGGCACTGACCACCTCAAACTCAAAATCCAGGGTCTTCTCCTCAGCCTTCAGCTGGGAGCGCTGCAGCGTCAGGGGGATGCGAGGCTCTGCTGCCCTGCCTGCCATGGGGACAGAGATGGCACCTGGAGATGAACCTTCCTTGATAGCAGGGATCTTCCAGGTGCCCTCCTGGCAGCCTGGGGCAGGTTTCTGAGCCAAGCTGCTGCTGCTGCTGCTCTACTGTGTAATCTCTGGTGAGGAAAGTGCCTGGGGGTGCACCCGGGCATTTGCTGGCTTCACGTCTCTGCAGGCAGCTTTCAAAGGCAGCAAAAAAAGAAAATAAATCCCTGTCCCTGAAAAAACAGCCTTTGGTGCCGCAGAGAGATGCTGAGAGCTTTCCTGCCTCTGTGCAATGGCAGGGACAGGGGCTTTGAACTGCAGTTTGTTTGCTGGGAAACCAGGTAACTAGATGCAAAGCGGTGGCTGCCTTCCAGCAAACAGCCTGGGATATCCAGGGTGATGCTGAGCCATGCAACACAGAGTGTGTGTGATCAGGGCGTGCTGGGGGCTGTGTGCATCCCTGCACTGCGGAGCTGATGGTTCCTTGAACCCTTTTCCTTTGGACATGAGCCTGGGGCCAGTGCTTGGCTGCTAGATCAGCCCCAAAGAGGGGTAGAAGGCATTCACTCACATAATACTGGTAGTTTTGCTGACAAGCCCAAGATAGAAACTTCTCCATGACTTGTAGTGTCTTTTCAACACAAGCAGCTGAGATGGTTCTTTGCATGCACTGCTCAGATCTGTATTCACAGCCTGTCTGGGAGCTTGCTGGGTTTGAACACCAAGGGATTGACCCAGAGCTGGGCTCTCACTGCTGTAGTGAGGGGCTGGACATGTCCTGAGGGTCACAGTTGGGCTACAGAAGGGATATTGAGGCTGGCAGGGTGCCTGGATCAGGAGACTTTCAGAGCTGATGCCCTGAGTCAAAGCTGGCTACAAAAGGGTTTTGGTCCAGGTGTGTTTTCCTCCAGCTCAGCATAACATGTGCTCCTCTTTCCTGCACAGGAGTGCATGTTTCTGACTTGTACAACTGGAGCTGAGTTCCCTGCCTGCTAAACCTGCTGCTGAGCCAGCTGAGCATCTGGAGGTTTGTCCCACCGTGGATATTTTGGGACTGACATTGAGGGGGTTGATGATCTGGGGTGGGCAGGAGCTGGAAAGGCACAGTCTAAGCCTTGTCTGGAGCCCCCTGCTCTGTCATATCTCATTGCCCCATCACCACTGAGAGTAGCTTGTTCCCACAGCTTTCAGGATGTTTGCAGTGAAACGTGAGCTGGAGCCGGGCTAGCAGATGGCCCTTCTCTAAGGCAGCTCCATGCTCTATATAAAACCCCACATTCCAGTCTCTTCACGCTGGTGCAAGCTTGAAACAACAAGATTACCCTTGGAGGGGAGCAGGCTGAGGGAGAAAACAGCATCTGAGATCCTGTGGGCATAAGATTATTGCTGCTATTTTCTTTTTCTAGTAGGGGAGCAGCCCAGGGATCTGTGAGGCGTTGACTGTACCAAAATCAGTGCCTCCAGGAATATCTCTGTTAGGGTGCACGGGCCATGGATGGACTCCCTAAAAAAAATCCTGGGCTCCCACACCACCCTGATGCTTCCAAGGAAGTTGTATCTCCTGGTTCTTCCTTGGTTTTTATTTTGGAGAGAATGATCCAGGTTGAAGCCTTGCCTTGAAGTTACTCCTCTGAGCTGTTTCACCTGCAAAATCAGGGCAAGCTGGGCTGGAGGTATCAACTGGAGATGTCACCGTTGTGCTTACGTGCAGCTGGGACCAGCTCTAGCCCCTCCTTGCAGCCCCAGACCATGGGATGCAGCAGCAGGAGCAACTCCAGTGATCTAACTGGTGCCTGTGTGGAGGATCTTCAACTCCCAAATGCTTCAGAAAGTTTCCTCTGCTTCAGTTAAAGCCCTGCCAGGCTCTAATGCAGGGAAACAGGAGCAATTTCATCCTTAAGTAGCCTGCTTAATTTCCTTCCCGCCCTTGTGCAAACACATTACGGAGCTGCCGCTAATGACAGCATCATCAAAGACTAATTTTCCCCTAATCTCATCTGAGGCACAGTTCAGTCATGCAGCTTTTTTTCTGGTTGTACCAGCGGTGCACGTGCAGCAGATCTGGAGGTGTCACCTCCATCATGTTCATGTGGCACCTAGAACTGAGATTCTTCCTTGCCCCCCACCCCCAAATTAGTTTCTATGGCTCTATTGAGAATGAGGTTGACTCATAGGATGGTGTGAGGTCTATTTATTCTGGCAGCCTGTGGATTTTTTGTTCTGTAAAATGGAAAGTGGCCTTTGGCTGGAGCTCTGCCTGTGCAATGAGCTCAGGGTTTGGGTCTGGGAAGCTGTGTGATAGTGCTGAGAGCTGGGTGGTTTGACCAAAGGGGGGTTTCTGCTGTCCTTAGCTCTGTTTCTCCACCTAAAAGTCCTTTCGTTTTGAAAAGGGTCCCCATGAGCACAGTGAGAGGCACTGATTTTTCTTGTGATTGCTGCGTGGTACCTTAATCTCAATGCTCCAGCACCTCATCCAGCATTACAAGATAAACCAGGCTCAGGACATTAATGCTTACAAGGAGAGGATGCTTCTCTAGAAGCAGGAAAGGTCTTTCCTGATTCCCTTATTGTGTCAGGCAGAGGCCAAGAATGTGTAGTGAGGGGCTTGGGGTGTTGGAGGGTCTGTGCACCGTGCAACTGCTGCTCAGGACTGGGAGAGGTGTGAGGAGCAGGAAAACCAAACCACCTCTGTACTTAACCAGCACAAGCAGCAGCAGCTGCGGATCCCACCCAGCTCCTGGCTCACCCACATCTTGCAGGGCTCTTCCCAGCCTGGCCTTGGCAAGGTCTACATCAGAGCCTGGGTGGGAAGCACACACCTGAGACGTGTGGTTTGTTTCCCAACAGCCATTTTTAATACAAAAATGCCAAACTCCTGAAATACCAACTTTTTGTAGGGTATTAAAGTACCTTGAGATGTTTTGGTAGCAACAAACCCCTATATGATCTATATAATGACCACTTTGGTAAGACTAGGGTGGACATCACTGGGATATTTTTGTCTAGGGGTAAGGTGAAGACTCTGAATTTGAACCCTTTTCCCAAGAAGCACATTTGGGATCCACAACAGCATTTCTTATTTAAAAACAATCCCAGGAAAAGAGGGGGGCAAGTACCAAACCCTGCAGGTCATCTTGTTCAGCTTTGCCACAAGGTTTTGGCTAAATATTAAGCTAAATCTTCAACCTTGATTAATTTTCCTTTGCTCCACTTGCTGTCACATGTGGACTGTGTATTTGCCCAGATATTTTTTTTTTTTTGTAAGCTGTTGTCTCCTGGACTTCATAGCTGGTGAGAAGGGTGTGTTGGCTGAGGAGCAAATGGAGCAGGGCAGCATGGCAAAGCTGCCCATCCCTCTGAGCTGCCTGCATCCACCCCTGGAGCAAAGCATCCCCCACTTTGCACCCCAAGATGTTTCCCACTATCCTTCTGCACCCACAGCACTTGCTGTGCGAGCCCTGGGCAGGATCCGGCCATCTGCAAGGGACTGCGGGGAGGATGCTCTGGTGGTAGTGGTGTCCCCAAGCTTGCACCAACCAAAACCTTTCCTTCCTTGATCCCACCCCTCCCAGGTTGCACTGCAAAACCCAAAGAAATCTGCAAGATTTGGGCAAAGAAGTGGGTTTTGCTGATTTACACCAGGAAGGAACTGGTCTTTTGGTTCCCCCCAGAAGGAAACAGAGATGTTTGTGTCCCGCAGCATCTCAGTGCCCCTAAATCTCAGCGCGATGGCAGTGGAGCGAGCAGCTAAAACCCAGCTGAGCCAGTGGCGAGCTGGAGAAGAAGGGGGCTGGGTCGAGCTGCCTCCTCTCTCGAAAAGCTCTGCTTAATCAAAGGGAGAGCGGAGCACGGGGTTGGTTGTTTTTAATTTTCTAAACCCCAGGGTGGCCCCCAGCCAAGGCCTCCTGGCGATGGAGGGGATAAAGTTCCCTGAGCTACCGCAAGCCTCCGCTCGCTCGCCGGTGCTCTGAACTTTGCCTTTACGCTTGCATGGCCGCATCTAAGCCAAGCTCTCACCAGCGGATGCTTTAGACCCCGCTTAGCAAGGCCACGCTTCTCCCGAGACCCCCGTAGAGCCAAGCCTCTGGGTGCCCTGCTTGGAAGAAGGTAACTATTTCATTTTATTGTCTTCTTTCCTCCTTTTTTCTTGTTTCGGGTATTTTTTCCCCTCCGCCTTATCCTCACTTCTTGCAAACTTGGAGTCGTGGGGGAAGCTGGACTTAAGGAATCCCCCTGGAGTTAGTCGCTCCAGGTTGCTAACTAAGCCGAGCTGCAATTTGCAGCCTGTTTGCTTAGGAGGGAGCAAATCCTGCTCTGGGGATGCGGAACCTCCCAAAAATTCCTGAAGCAGGGCTTTCACCCACTTCTTGGGAAGCAATCGCTGGAGAGGGGGCTTTTCCTACAAGATGCTCGCTCCCTCCAGCATTGCAAGAGCAGAAGTTATGGGGTGCTCTGCTCTGAGCCCCCCCAGCGCTGCTTTCCATGCCGATGGGTGACTTTGTCAGCAGGTTTCGGTGCGATCCTGCAAACTCTTGATTTTTATTACACCCCCACCCCTGCTTCCCCTGGCTTGGGGGGGGGAGGCTTTGTGTGCAGCAGGTGCTGGGGCAGGAGCCTAAAAATAACCATAAACAGCTTCCTTGGCTTAAATGTTTAAGCTGCCTTTGCAAAAAGGGGCTTCTTTGCCTTTTTGGTGAGTGTGTTTATGGTCTCCACAGTGGATTTATTAGCTGCAGGCTCCAGCTTGACAGAAGAGAGGGGTCAGGGAGAGCTGCAGAGGCTCCCTGGCTCTCCCCAGAGTGGTGGAGGTTGGGGTGCAGGAGGGATTTAGGGGAGAGGGGCAGATTGGATTGGCTGATGAGGGAGGAAAATCAGAGCAGGATGAAAAACTTCCTCTGGACCTTCCCCTGCCCTAGGCAGGGGTTTTCCCAAGCTGTGAACTGGGGCGCAGGGAGTTCACCAGGCACTGGGCTTCCCGCATCAGCTCACCAGTGCAATGAGTTTGACGTTCTCAGGCCCTTGGGGCTGAGCCTGTCTCCAGGGGAAGGGTGAGCAGCAGCTTCCCGGAGGTACCAGACTCCAGATGGATGGTCCAGGGTGTGCGTGGGCTCCTCAGCACTTGCCTTTTGGGAACTTGCTGTTGCAAGAAGATGACAAAAGTCTTCCAAAAGCTCTGGGCAAAAGCTGTCTGGGACATCTTTGGTGCTTTGGAGGGCTCCAGAGTCACTGGTGAAGGGAAGGGGTGGGTCCAACTGTTCCCCTGCCCTCCATAGCTGAGCACAAGTGGCTGCAAACCAACTTTTCTCATTTAATTTTGGGGCTGGCACACTGAGTTTGCTGGATTTTGTGGCTGAAGTTGGCTGGCTCTGCTTGTGCCAATGTGAGACCGGGCTTTGCCTCTCCGAGCATCCACTGAAGCTGCTAAATCCTGTCTTTGATGTCCTCCGAAGCCATCCCTGTGCCACCTGGCTCTGCAGGGACCAGCCCAGCTGCCACCAGTGCTGCTCCCGAATGGCAATTGAATTAGAGGAGATCTCGCTTAAACAACATTTCTCCCACCTGCCCCCGGCCCAACGGCTCCCTGAACAATCGTGAAATGAGATCTTTATCATTTTTATTAAAAGCTGTACACAAGGCATCACCATTAGGCTGGATGGGAGAAAGGAAGGGGGGGGTAATTCCCTTATGGCTTCCCTCTTCTCCACTCCCCCCCTCCCCAGTTTAATTCATAGTCGTGGGATGCGAAAGCTCCCCAGAGAGTGATGGATAGTGAGAAATGAAGAATATGAAGAAGCTTTATTGAGCCCATCAATCTCGGGCGAGGCTGCTGCGATCAAAGGCCCAGCTTGTTTCTGCTGAGGTTACGCAGAGGAGCAAAGAGATCAAGTTTCGGGGAAACCCAAGGCACAGAGAGCTCCTGGCTCAGCCCTGGCCAGAGGAGCCAGCGCCCGCCAGGCAGGGTGGAGAGCGGTGGCCTTGCCCTGCCTGGGGATGCTGATCCCGCTGAGGTTTTGGCACACCTGCCTCTCCTCCTCCTCCTCCTTTTCCAGGACACTGGGATTTGCTGCCTGCACAGGAACAGAGGGGTTAACACTTCTCACCAGCTGAAATGCCCGTCCTGCGTGAGGTTTCTCCTCCAGCAAAGTCTCGGCCCTCTTGTCCAGGGCAATATGAGACCTATTGGGGTCCAGGCTTGAACGTCCCTATGTCACATCATCATTCATTAAACCACACCTGATGGTGTCCTGCAGTTGGGTTGAAGGCTCTGAAGCACCTCCCAATTTCTCCAGATCATTCGTGAATGGTGACTGAGATGTTGTCACACTGCTTGGTGAACAACAAGAGGCGACCTTCCCTTGGAGTGGGACAGCATCCATCTCATGAAGAGAAACAGGTTGGGCTCGGGGACTTGAAAATCACCCGGTGCTGGGATAATGTTGACCCACCTCGGTGCCATAACAAGCCAGAGATGGGGTCTGGGGGTGTGTGATACTCCAAGAAAGGAAGGGGAGCTGACCACCCAGGGAGCTGATCAGCTTGGTCTCCTGATGCTGTAGATTCAGGATGTGGTTTTCCCAGCTGGGCTCCCTGGTGGCTGCGTGCACCAAGCCTCTAGCTGAGCATTTCTCTCCTTCCCTTCCTGCTTGTCTGTGGCCACCGTCTCCATGAGCATTGGCAAGGTGGCATCTGCTGGCTCCTTCGGAGGTGGATCGTGTGTGGTTACACTGCCTGGCTGGGCTCATGGATAGGCAGATCTTGCTTTCTGCTGGTTGCCCTTCTTTAAGTGACCCCATGGGGAGGTGAGAGGGCACAGGCAATCCCACTGTGACTTTTGGAGCTGGTCCTTCATCTGAATGCTGCTTGGTGGGGGAAACAGCATCCCCAGAAGGATGCTGCCCCATGACAGGGTGCTTTGCCTGCCTAAATCTCAAGCCCAGCTTCCAAGCCCTGCCAGCCTTCAGCAATCCCACGGGAGGGGAAGGGGTCTTGCAGATGTGTGTGAGAACTTTACAGGCTCCTTCTACCTCTTTACGGAGCGCCACATTCCTGGGAGGTGAGGTCAGAACTGCTTCCCTGCGCAGGCGAAACCAAGGGATGGCTGGAGAGTCGATGGCTTGATGCTGGGACATGTGTAGGGTGGGTTGAGGATGAGGTCTGAGGTCCACCTGAGTTGGATTTGTGCCTGGGGCTGCTGAGGCCCATCCTTCCCTGGTGGGGAGTGGAATGGCGGTGACAGCCTGATGTGGACCAAATGCTGGGTGAAGGGGACATGCTTTCTAGCTGAGTTTTGATCCTCTGGGAAGGGAGGTGAAGCTCCCAGGTCTCATATCCTGACCTAGAAGGAGGCCTGGAGGGGCCCCAAAACCTGGCTGGAAACTTTGATATTCAGTGGAGCATCAGGCCACGGGGCAGCACGGCCGTGGTGGCGAGTGCCGCTTATCTCTGCTGAGATGGGGCTGCATGCAGGGCCACAGCCTGATTTGGGGAATCTCTTTGAAGCTGACGTGCTATATCCATCACGGTCCCTGGTGAACACCAGCTGTGCAAACAGCAGCCTGGAGCAAAGCTGCCGGCTCGCTCATCCATCTCCTACCCATCCCCTCAGAGCCACCCAGCGGCCCTGGGGAGCTTTGGTGACATCCCTGAGCTGTGAGATGAGGTGTTCCCAGCTCCTGGGCTGGTTCCTGGGGTTCGGAGGCTGCCTGGCATTTGGGGATGTCTTTGGGCACTGCCTTTGTGATCGCAACGGTGGATGAGGCACATTGCAGCTTGTGTGATGTAGCTCTGGGACAACAGCAGAGGGTGTGAGGTTGTCTGGGCCAAAGTCATCAAAAATTAATGGGGAGAAGAAAAAAACAAGAGCTTGTTGGGCCTGGCACAGTGACAAATCCATCTTCCTTTTTATTACTACAAACGGAGAGGGGCTGAGGTTTCCTTCCAGGGCTGGCTGCTGTGTGGGGCATCTGGTGGTACAGAGGGACATCAGGGACACAGGTCGTGAGCTCTCCAGCCGTGGTGAGGTCTCATCCCCGCTTCGCCAGCTAGTCTGTGCTGCTCAGCCCAAAACTTGACCCTTGAGCTGGTTTTTGAGTCATTGGCGCAAAAAGCTGTTAAACAACCCAAACAAAGGCTCCGAGTCTATCAGTGTCCCGCGGCGGGCAGGGAGCGGCTGAGGGATGATTAGGTGTGCCCCGAGTGCTCGGTTTGTGCAGCAGGGAGGGGGTTTGTCCCTTCTCCTTCTCTCCAAGCCCAGATAAAAGCTGGATCCTTAGAGGTACAGCTAGATTTTGAAAGCTCCTGGTCCCTCCCCAGCTGCGGGAGTGCCCAAGAAGATAAAGCCCCTTGGTTCAGTGCCTCCATCCCTGCATTTCCAAGAGAAACTTCCAAGAGACCCACCTTGGGAAATCTTGGTTGCTTTCTGCCTCCAGCTGCCTCTTGCCATCTCTCTCCAGCCCACAGAGGGAGGAAGGACGCAGCCATGGCAGCCAACAGCTCTGGTGGGATGCACGATGCTCTGCTGGACAACAGCTTCGCCGGCACTGATGACCTCCTTTCTGACTGGTATATCTACGAAACCATGGAGCCAGCCGTGTCACAGGATGAGTAAGTGTCCTGCCCTGCTGTTGGGAGCCGCATGTCCCCCCTGTCCCTGCTGGAGTCACCCTGGGCAGTTGCCAGCCTCCTGCCTGGTTGCTCTATCCCCATTCTTTAGAGCAATGTCCCCTGAGCAACAGAGTCAGGCTTCATTCCCGGCTGAGTGGAGGTGATTCAAAAAGCTTGGTTTGGCCCCCTGAAAATGCTTCGTTTCTTTAGGGTGTTTCTGGCAAGAGCTGGGCTAAATCCTGAAGTGGGCACCTGTGTTAGTTACGCTCTCTTTTGATTAACCTTCCTTAAAATGCAAAGCCAAGTGCATGGTGGTAACCTGCTGCCCTCACCCCTCTGAAGCCCTCAGAGCCTTTGTTGGCCTCGAGAGGGCTGCTTTGGTTCCACACTTCTGAATTTGGAGATATCCTCATGACTCAGCCTTGCAAGAGAGTTCCCTGCTTTAATACTCCCGCCAGCTCTCCGCAAGCAACCGCGCAGACTTTGGGTAGGGGTGAAGGGTGTTGGCAGCACACCCCGATTTCTTCCTCACAAGGGTTATCAAAGCCTGGCCCAGACAGCCCAGGGCAGTGGGGGGGTGGTCCCCATCCCCAGAGGTGTTTCAGAGCTGTGGAGATGTGGTAGTGAGGGACACAGTTTGGTGGTGACCCCAGGATCCAGCACTTCATGCCCTCCTAGCTGAGCGCCCCTTCCAAGGACTAGAGAAGTGCTGTAGGGAGGGGAAACTGAGGCACG
>WEIS01012783.1:9013-23526 GCA_013389965.1 Todus mexicanus
GTGCTTTGGTTCACCTTAAACTAGATCCATATAAAGCCATTGGGCAAAATATCTTAGACAGAAGTGTAAAAAGATCTGTTCAGAAAGACATTAAATGCAAACAGTAGAAAGGACAGCAAGAGTTGCTGCAACTGTTAATTTTCGCTATGTGGAAAATAGTTAACTGCTGCCTCTTTTCCACATGCTCAGACTATAACAGCTGTTGAGGTCAAGGAGAACCAGGTTCAAGACTTCCCCAACATACTTCAATATAACCTTGAACTTTCACTTACTATCATGAGAAACAAAAGTCCTTTGCTTGAGTAACTTTGGCCAGGTAGTTTGTGACAAGCACTGCTGAGTCCAAGGACTTGAACCCCTTTAATAACTCTTCAGTTTACAGAGTAGAGTGACAGCACACTGACAAATTTAAGAGACCATTTTAAAGACCTGATTCCATATTTCCAATTTTTGGGGAACTGCATTTCAGAACTTGAGTATCAGCCTAATACTCCAACATTGTTTTACACATAATACAAAAAGGATATAAATAAATGTTCACAGCTAATAGTTACTTAAAATTCATATCCCCAAGTTCAGTTGCATGAAGATACCCAGTACCTCCAACTATTCCTGTTTGTCTCTCTGTTAAATTAGGAATAAAACAGTATGTTATTTATTGTGGGTGATTTTTTATTCTGGAAGAGAAATTCAACTATATTGGGTGTCTTTTTAGATAATAACTTAGGGAGTGAAAGTATACTATAAATACTCAAGAGATATACATAGAATAAATTAATTGGGAGTTTTATTACAGAGTCATATTGCATAAAGATGCATGCAATACATGCATTGCATAAAAAAAGAGGACAGTATAACCAAGCTGGAGCTTTTGTAGAATTATATTTTTATTCCAATGCTGGTAATCCATGTAGCAAATAAAGAATGCCAATTAGCCAACTTAGGCAACCTTTTTAAGATGTATGCCTATTACAGCATCCTTTTTCCAACTGATTGTTTCCCATTAAAGTTACTTCAAAAGAACTTCCCTCAAATTTATTAGCGGACAATTGTTTCATCCCTATGAAGCTATTTGTGTTATGTTCATAATACACAATATCTTGAAGACTTTGGCATGCTTCTAGCACTGTCTTATTATGAGCCACTTGTAAGCTTTCATTGTAGATGAATGGAAACCAGAGAGATGTGATCGCATGTTTGTAGCATGGATTACTAAGAACTCAAGTTACTAATCTCTTTCTTCAGCCTTTGGAAAATGAAGACTTGTTTTAAGTGATTAACAAAAATCTCACAGCAAAAGCAAAACCATTTGACTGGAATGTAACTGATTCAATATTAAAAGAATAATGAAAATCTGTTTCTCTACAATCCATACCTTCACCTCTTCTAAGATTTCATTTCAGTTAAAAATGTCTAAAGAGATTTCCCCCAGAAACATCCTAGCATGTTTCTGCAAAGGATTTACATACAGGTGCATGTGGTATGTGTTAATATGACGATGGTCTGACTCAATGAATTGAGATACAGAAGCAAGATGAACCCTGAATGGCTTTATTCTGTAAAAAACTTCACTCATAAACAGAGCCCCTATAGACATAAGAGGTTTGTATATATTTAGGGTATTTTTCTTAATATCTGTCTTGACTGTTTCAAAGAGTAAAATACAATTTATCGACATTATTCGGAGCATCTGTAACATTACACTGTATCTGCACTTAGAGACCTCAAAGGCTGGAACCAATTGCTCTTCGATTGAATACAGCTAGAAGTTACTGAGCTCAGTGCATGACTAATGGGGTAAAAATCTAGAGCCTGTCTTATAGGGTAGGTCAAACCAGATAGTCACAATTATCTTGCTAGCACTATACATAGGAATGAAATCAAACTAACAGCTAAGATGAAAAATAGTTTCTTATTAGTGGATGTAAATGCAGCATGCTATTCATAGCTACTTGATTTTAGGAAAAGAAGACAAAATTAAATATGCTTCCCAGAACCACACTTTGGAGAAATATCTCCAGAATACAGCAGGTGAGGGACCAGCCATATACCTCAGCTATCTACAGCTATGTTGATTAAAGCAAGAGGAAACATGGTGATACAGAAGAGCACTTTTCTTCCTTTAGACTGTAAAGATGACTTCCATTTTTATAAAAAACCAAAATACATGATTTCTCTTGGAACTACTTGCTATGTCAGGGAAACAATCTAGTCTATGTAACAGGATCACATGGAAACCACATTAGCTTGTGAAGGAAATAGAGATGTCGTATACTGACAAGTAGCAAATTACATTTAGAAAATTCAAACAAGTTTGGCCTGTTTCTCCTTTTGGTAGAAATCTCTGACATTTTGCTTTTCTAATGTGTGGTGGCAAACAGGATAGGAAGAAGAAAGGTCACAAGAAATGAGTAGTCTGAAACTGAAGCCACAACATCCTTTTGATTTCATAGAACTACATTCTACAATCCTAAATGAGATGTCAGAGCAAATCAAAGAACAGCTGAAGAGTAATATACTGAAAAGTATGTAAAGATGTATGTGGCAAGATTTTTGTTTTGCTTTGCAACATTTAGCTGAAAAAAACCTGCTCTTCAGTCACATGACTCTCATTCTGAGAAACATTTGGCTGAGTTACCTTCAACTTCCATCTCCTTGTTTTCACTTATTTCTATTGTCTAATTTTACTTCAAATCATTCTTTGTCCCTCTCAGTAATCATTACTTTCAAATGAAAAGATTAATATAGCTCCCAGGGATTGTTAGTCTGTTTATCCAGTTTGTTAAATAGTCCCTTATAACTCAACTGTTTCACCCTATAAGCATTTTACTATCTTGTTTAAACTTTATCCAGTGAAAAGAGCATTACACCTTTGCAGCTTTATGTGACAGCTAGCAGCTAGTGACAGGTTAGTGACCAGAACGCTATGAAAAAGATCAAAATCAAACAGCCCTTGGAATACTGATAAAACAAATTTATAAAAACAATCCACATACTTGGAGAGTCCTCGCAAAGTAGTTCTTGGCAAACTATATTCATTACCTTAATATCCTAGAGTATGTGTACAAATGCAGCATAACATCTAGATACTGAAAGAATAGTGCATAGAAAAAACAGTCTCAAACCAACACAAAATACGACTGCTATACACAACCTCTTTATCATTCAGTTAACAGTATAGCATTAATACCATACCATGCTATAGAATTTCTTAGCCCATTTTGATACAGGTTAACTACTTTGAGTTTTGTTTAAAAAGAAAAAATTAGTTGTCTCAAAGAAAGACCAAGGGAATAGATGGAAATAAATATGATAAACAATTAAATGTAGCTGAAAAGAAATGTTGCACTAAAATGTATTACTAGCTCAAGGAACTGAGTTATAGTTACAGTATATTGACAGTCTATGGTTATAATTCTTTTATAATGCATATATAATTATAGTCCAGGACATGAAAATAAGTAAATATTAAGAGGACAGTCCCAAGGAAAAAAAAAAAGTGCTACTGACAGATAACTCTTGAAGAGTGGACTACACTTTTCCTGAATTTCTGTCTCTTTACCACTAAGCACAGAGCATTACTCTTTATTAAACAGCAAATCTGAAATTGTACGAAGAAAACTTCACACAAATGCACAAGTATATTTTTAACTAGTTCAGAGCAAAACATGATGACACATTCATCTACTATTTCAATCAAACATAATTTTGTTCCCTCATGACTAATGACTGATTAGTGAATTGCTTTTATGCCAAAATAACTGTTTCTAAATATGTACTTAAATAGATATAATGATTGCAAAAAATTACAACAGGAAAAAGGGAGCATATATCAACAACAGTGTTCCAGATTTCTTTCAGTCGATGTATATATTGACTTGTGACTGGAATAGAGAAAGTTTTAGAGGAAGAGTTCAATGAAAATTTGTCATTGGGGAGAAAAATTAAATAATTACTCGAAATCTCTGATATTTAGTACTTCTTAGAAAATATTCTAGAATAGTGAATCTGAGAAGATAAAGTTATTTGCAGATACTTCCCCAGCTTTGTTTTCTTTGCTATTTAAATCCTCTAGAAAGAGAGCTACTGGAGTTCAGCTGAAGTGAAAACTGACTGTAGACATGAAGGGTAACAAGAAAGGTTTCTATAGTGACACCAGCAACACAAGGAAGATGAAGGAAAATGTGGTGTCATAGTGACAAAGACATGGAAAAGCCTTCGTTGCGAACTGACTTTGCTTCCTCCATGTTTATAGGCAAGCTCAGCTCTCTGGCCTCCCTAGTCCCTACAATGAGTAGTAATGTTCAGGGGTGGAAGTGCTACCTACAATACAGGAATATACAGCTAGAGCCCACTTAAAAAAATTGGATGTACACAAATCCATGAATCTGGATGGGATGCATCTGAAAATGCTTAGGAAGCTTGCAAACATTCTAGTAAGACCTCTCTCATCTTTGAAAGGCTGTGGTGGCAGAAGAAATCTTGATAACTGAAGAAGACAAACATTACATCTATCTTTAAGAAGGACAGGAGGAGGATCTGGGGAACTACAGGGGAACTACAGACAAGGGCCAATGAACACAGAGGAAATGTGGTTATATGTCAGGAAAACAAAATTTACTATGAATGTGATCAAGCACAGGAACTGGTTGCCCAGAATATAGAAAACATTAATGCTCATACAAGTGTTGCAAATGCTTCCTTTACTCAAAAAATGTCCTGTAGTGTAGAGCACGTCTTTTGATGTTTGACTGGTCAGTCTGTCTTTGGTGTTTCTGCTGAGACACCCAGCTAGTATAAACCACATTAGAAAGTTACCATAATGTAAATTGAACTAATTGTTTGATAGAAGTGACAATTGTTTCATATTTCCAAAGACAACTAGTTGGCAACAGTCAACTCAGCCTCGTCTACCTCATTCTTTCCTTCCAAATATTTTTTCAAAATACTGGTTGTAGATCTTGGCAGGTGAAGACAAACTATTTCAGTCTGGAAAATTCATATCATGGAACTGCCAACAAGCTGAAAGAATGTGAGAAAACTGAAGAAACTATTAATAAAATCCAAAATAAATCAGCCTCATATTAATTACCCAAGGACACTCAACATGGCAAAAGAGAACACTAGTTTGCATTAAATACTAATAATCTGTTCCCTTTCACAAAAGAAATAATAAAATTTTTGTCAGCATCTTCTGGTAACTGTTCGTAGTTTGTTGAGGGATTAAATTGTCAAAGTTTGTTGACAAAGTAATTGTTTCACAGAGTGAAAGGTGTATGAAAGTTTAATATCTTTTGTCTTCCAAGTCCTTTATTGTTTGTGAAGTGTTTTGCAGGACAATATACCTATAAACAACAATCTGAATTCAGCAGCGTCATGACCCTGAGGGCACTATGAGCCCTGACTGTCCTCGCCTATCTTTCCCAGCATCTTCCCCAACACTGGCCACAGCCCAGGACAACATTTCAGTCCAGCCTGGGGCCGTCAGACTGGGTTCCAGGGACTCCCTGTAGCTCAGAATCTTTGGAATCCGGAAATGAGATGTATAAATACAGTCTCTGGAAAACCTCTCCCCATGTGCCCTGTGTTTTTTGAGGATGGATGTACATGCATACTTTTTGTGTCATAAATTTTGGTTGTGTCAGAAGTTGAAAGTAATCAATGATGAGTTAGAAGTTATTTGGAGATTCTTACCCCTTCACAACCAAATAATTTACAGAACTTTTACAGGCATAACATCAATTTTGGCAAGAAAATTTAAACCAAAATTATTTACATAAAGCCATGCAAATAACTTCTCTATTAAATGTCTTCTATGACCTTCATTCATCTTCATTATTTTTCTCTTCTAAGATATGATTCATTCTTCTCTAGGCAGAAGGGGTTTGTAAAGATCTGTAAGCAGTGTTTTGCCAATATGTCTGTATTTGCCATCCAAACCCAATCTACCTGTCCATTTAAAACAGAGGTTTATACTAAATCAATATTAGAAGTTAATATTTTGCTCTTACTGAAATAAGCAGCCTTCTGCTTCAACTAACACAAAACACCCACCATGACTCAGATTGTATTTGATTTACCTGTTTAAAAATGGAAAGCAAAATAAAAGCTACATTTATAAAACTATTGGAAGTATGGCCTCATTTTCCACAAAATCTCATTCACTGAGACACTCACCCAAGACAAGGTTACCGTGGAGTCTAACAGAGAGTCCTGAACATATTCTAGATGTGACTCAACAAATTTATCTTGACCTAAACCCAAAACTTTGCACTCTTCAGAGTATCTCAGTTCAGGATCCTGCTCAAGTTGTCCAGTAAAAACAGATAGTTGCAGCCAGCAGCAATGAGATGTCTGGAATGTCTGTGCTGGGATGCCTGTTCCCAAAGAGTTGTGGATAGAACACAGCCAAAAAATTATGATCTCACCATCAGAAGGAAAAGCCTGACAGTGCAGAATGTCTTGCGTTTCTCATCTGTGCCTAAGCTGATTTTAGTTTGTTTAGTGGTGATAGCAATTGCCTAGCAGTCAGGTACTTATTCCCTGAACTTGATCTACCTTCATTTTGGCTGATAACATGAGTTTATTCAGTATGGATTGAATTGTCTACGACTCTAAAATAAAACATGGCATGGAAGAGAACAAACAAATAATGATACAAGAGCTCTCAGACTATAAATGCTAATCTTAAAATAAATAAATAAATAAAAATTTAGAAAATCTTCAAGCCTAAACTTAATAGTCCTGGTCATTTCCAAACTAAACTCGAACACACTTCATTGTTGATTGCCCCCACTCTCAAACACACAGCATCCAGAAATTGACTCCTACCCTAATTGCTTTGCCATAAGGTACACTGGAAGTTGTTACATGTTATTGCTTTCAAAACATCAAAACACAGACAGAAATACTGCAGGATACATTCCAGTTTTGACAGAAATAAAAGAACAAAACTTCTCAGAAATCATTACAGTGATTCATCGTTATAGACTTCTCTTTTAAAAAAAAATATCACCACAGAACATCCAGAATCTACAACACTACTTCAAACACAACATATAACATCAGTTCATCACATTTCATGGCATTTACTTTGTACTTCACCACCAAACTGAAACGACCACCTGACTCTTCCTTACTCAAGTATGAGAAATGATTGGGTACATATCTCTGTTTTCCATGCGTGTGTGTTGACAGATGATTAGAAAAAAATATACAGAATGTGTTCCTGTCTCACTTTCTTGAACCTCTCTCAGTGCAATGAACTAAGCTATCTCCAGAATCTTTTCCAGATTAAAAATAGAATCACAGAATAAATTAAGGCTGGAAAAGACCTCTGAGATCATTGAGTCCAGCCTATGACCTACCACCACCACATCAGCTAAACCATGTCACTAAGTGTAGCATCCAATCTTTTCTTAAACACCTCCAGGAATGGTGACTCCACCACCTCCCTGGGCAGCCCATTCCAGTGTCTAATCACCCTTTCTGTGAGGAAGTGTTTCCTAACATCCAACCTAAATCTCCCCTGGCGGAGCTTCAGACCATGCCCTCTCGTCCTGTCACAACTTGCCTGGGAGAAGAGCCCAGCCCCTACTTGAATACAACTTCTCTTCAGGTAGTTGTAGAGAGTGATATGGTCCTCCCTGAGTCTCCTCTTCTCCAGGCTAAGCAACCCCAGCTCCTTCAGCCTCTCCTCATAAGACTTTTCCCCCAGTCCCTTCATGAGTCTTGTCGCTCTCCTCTAGACCTGCTCCAGCACCTCAATCATAGAATCATTAAGGCTGGAAAAGACCTCTGAGATCATCGAGTCCAGCCTATGATCTACCACCACCACTCAGCTAAACCATGCCACTAAGTATGGCATCCAGTCTTTTCTTAAACACCTCCAGGGATGGTGACTCCACCACCTCCCTGAGCAGCCCATTCCAGCACTTTATCCCTCTTTCTGTGAGGAAGTGCTTCCTAATATCAACCTAAACCTCCCCTGGTGCAACTTCAGGCTGTGCCCTCTCCTCCTGTCACAAATTGCCTGAGAGAAGAGCCCATCCCCCTCCTGCCTACAACTTCCCTTCAGGCAGCTGTAGAGAGGGATAAGGTCCCTTCTCTTCTCCAGGTTGAACAGCCCCACCTCCACCAGCCTCTCCTCATAAGATTTTCCCTCCAGTCCCTTCACCAGTCTGGTTGCTCTCCTCTGGACCTGTTCCAGCACCTCAATGTCCTTCCTGAAGTGAGGGGCCCAGACCTGCACACAGTACTCGAGGTGAGGCCTCACCAATGGCGAGTACAGAGGCAGAACTACATCCCTAGTCCTGCTGGCCACACTATTCCTGATACAAGCCAAGATGCCGTTGGCCTTCCATGCCACCTGGGCACACTGTTGGCTCATGTTCAGCCGGCTGTCAACCAGCACTCCCAGGTCCCTCTCTGCCGGGCCGCTCTCCAGCCACTCATCCCCCAGTCTGTAGCAATACATGGGGTTGTTGTGGCCAAAGTGCAGGACCCTGCACTTGGCCTTGTTGAACCTCATACCGTTGGCCTCAGCCCAATGACCCAGCCTGTCCAGGTCCCTCTGCAGCATCTTCTTACCCTCCAGGATATTGACACTGCTCCCCAACTTGGTGTCATCCACAAATTTACCAACAGTAGACTTGATCCTGTCATCTAGGTCGTCAATAAAGATGCTGAAGAGAGCTGGGCCCAGGACTGATCCCTGGGGGACACCACTGGTCACTGGACACCAACTGGATGCCGAACCATTCACAACCACTTTCGGCGCCCGGTCATCCAGCCAGTTTCTAATCCAGTGAATGGTGCACTTGTCCAAGCCACGGGTTGTCAGCTTTTTCAGGAGGATGCTGTGAGAAACAATTCAGCAAAACCTACTTAAATTAGTAAATAGCTCAAGGGTGGTCAAATACATGTTTTTTGTAGCCTCACTAGTTACCAAACAAATAATCCATTCTTAGCTCCAGTTGGGCTGCCATGCTTTTCTATTTTACCCATGTTGGCAACTCATGTGAGCACAGTGGATGCACTTCCATGTGTATGCAGTTCACAGAATCACAGAATAGTTGAGATGGGAAGGAACCAGTGCTAAAGAGAGGTGTCTAATACAGTGCAGGAAGCTGCTGACCTCGTTTGCTGTAAGGTCTGGCTCACAATTGACTTGGTACTCACCAGAGCCACCAGTTCCTTCTCTGCAAAGCTGCTTTCTAGCCAATTCATGAAAGGCATCCATCTCCCATGTAATTACTTGGATAACTTCATGACAGATGTCTGCTGCTAGTGTGGGCCCAGAAAGAACTCAAGAAATGGCAGTATAGGACTCTGCTGAGTGATTAGTGTATTCATCTCTCGAGGGAAAGAGCTGCGTGCCAAAGTATAATTTTATAAATCTCATTTTCAAAGTTCAAATCTCTTTGCTTTGACTATCATACATCTGGAAAATTGTGAAACAATGAACCTACAATTCTGGAGCAATGAAGAATGGCATATATTAGGGTGCTTAGAGCAATTTTGATAATAAGATCTTAAAAGCAGATTTTGGTCATCAGAAAAAGAGATTAGGAAGAGAACCTCACTTCACAAGTGGCCTAGAGGGCTCAGCATAAACCAATGGGCTCAAACACAGCAAAAAATGAGTAAATACCACATAGGTTTTGACTGGGATTATGATATTTTAATGGAACTAACAGATAAGGAAAGAGCTCACCACAATTTAACCAACACTGCCAATGATGCAATTATTTTCAATTACATTTTTTTCTCAGAAATGTTCTCAGTTTACCTGTAAAATGTAAACATAGCACAGCATTCATAAGGTTGTGTTGTTAATCAGACTCAATTTAGTTTCAATCCTGAAAAGTAATTAATTACCTTTATTTTTTAAATCTACAAGCTTGGCAGGACATTAAAGTCCACTTAGCCAATTTATAATAAGCAAAACTCACTCAATGAGAAAAGGCCCCTATTTGTTTGGGCGTGTAACTCTAACCCTATCTCAAAAATGGCTGAATGACAACATGACCAGAGCAAAGCTGGGCTGCGCACTGAATAATGCACTGAGTTGTACCTTAGCACATATGCACTGTGCTCAGTATAACTAATGAGAATGTGCAGGGAATTAAAGGTCTGTCTCTCTCCCCGTGTACAAATAAACACTATATTTAAACAGTCAAAAGCAGTTCAGAATCTGGTCCTTAGTATTTCCATCTTCATTACAGTCATATTTCTGCTTCTAGAGCCAGATCTCGTCAGATTCCAAATCATTCTGATTACGGTAATTTTCATATTTCACAAGACCTTTTGCAATTCTGTAGTTATTGATGTTAACTACAAAAAGAATAGTCCTCAATTTCTCCAGTAATAAACCACAGAGTTATCCCACAATATTATCCCTCCAGACCCTGAGGGTGACTTTGAAAAGAATGTTAGTTATCACTAATGGAGATATGTAAACAGATGTTGTATTTGCCATCTGATTAAGCTTTTCAGAATGATCATTAAAGTCACTTACCCATATGGAATATCATATGTACCTACTGTTTAATTGGGCAAAGCACATTCTTTGGTCTGAAGAAAATACATGATCTGTGACAGCTAAGGAAAGACTAGCAATCTGAACTCTATTTTCTCCATTCTCCCCTGAAAATAAATTATGGTTATCTGAATGAAATTGGTTTCAAGGCCTCTATCTCATCTGCACCAGAACAGAGAGTGTATGTAGATAATCAAGAAGATCTTGAGGTTAAAATAACTAAAACATTGCCTTTGTTGCCTTTGCCCCCTTCTCCCACCAAAGTGTTTCTATGTCCTTCTGGGGAAGCCATTTAAAACAACATTATTGCATGTTGTCATTGCACATGCCTGGTTTTCTCACTATTCAGTTTGAAAGTATTCTGTCTAATTTGCAGCGAGACAAAAAACAAAAACAAAACCACAAAAACAACAACAAAAAAGCAACCAATTTCAACATTAATTTTCCTGTATACTTCACATGCTTTATAAAGCTGAGCAAATCCTGAATTACCAAACAGAAAAACCAAGCATCCAAGATGAGTGTGAAGGTGGGTTTAGGTTTTAGGTTTAGTCTCTTGGTTGGTTGGTTTTTATTTCTCTGTACTCTAGTTTGACCTAGAGTTTGAGTGATCTTGTTTCGCCTTTCCCCTGCTGGTTCCCATGCACTTTCCTTACCCTTTCTTTCCCCAAATCCATCTAGACAGATGGATTCATATAACCACTAATGCCCAGTTTGTACGCTATTTGGACTCAAAATGTCGCTGTGTTAATGCAGTGCTGTTCCAAGGCTAGTACAGTCTGTTTTTCAGTTTGGCATATTATTCTGTGGCATAAAAAAAAACAAAACGCTTTGTGCTTTCAGTTCCAGTGCACAAACCCATCCAATGGTGAAGCAGTTGTTACAGCGAAAGGTTGACTTCATCTTGTAGATAATCATATTTAATCCCTGGGAAAACAGTATCCACATACTTTGGTTAGCAGGTGGAGAAGTAAGAATCTTCAGTATGTCCAAGAAAAAATGGAACTTTGAGGACTTTATTATTATCCTTAGTAAATACATAGATAGCCTGTGTAAACTCAGCCAAATTCGTTTGCATTTTCAGAAGGACCACCCTTAACAAAAGTCATCTGTCTCTTCTAGAAGTGCTGGAGTATCAGGAATACAGAAAAGAACTCCAGTCTTAGTTATTTTTGAAAATAGATCATGTCTTTTCACTGCCTAGTCTCAGTCTATGACAAAATCATTCTGGCTAAAACCATGAAAACACAGAAACAAATGATCAGATCAATTAGTCTGAGACACAGAAACAGAGCACGGAAAGTTTTAGCTTAACATGTAAACTCTGACAAAGTTACAGACTGAAAAGCAATTGCATAGGTAGGACCATGCAACTCTAATAGTAGTAGGTAAAGGAAGTTCTGCAGACCACAATCAGTTGTGATAGCTACAATGGAATATTTATAATTTCTCCAGTTAAAGTAACTTTGTTTTGCACTAAATCTCTAATTTACCTTAATCAAGCGTTTTCCTTGACATGGAATCATAGAATGGTTTGGATTAAAAGGGACCTTGCAGATCATCTAGTTTCAAGCCCCTTTTTGTGGGTAGGGACACCTTCTACCAGACCAGGTTGCTCAGAGCCCTTTCCAATTCGGCCTTGAATAATTCCAGGGATGGAGCATCCACAACCTCTCTGGAAAACCTGTGCAAGTGTCTCACCACCCTCATAGAAAAGAATTTCTTCCTAATATCTAATCTAAATCCACCCCCTTTCACTTTAAAGCAACTACCCAACATCCTATCACTACACTCCCTGATAAATAGCCCCTGCCCTTCTTTCCTGTTGTTCCTCTTTAAGTACTGGAAGGTAGCAATAAGGTCTCCCCAGAGGCTTGTCTTTCTCCGAGCTGAACAACCCAAATTCTGTCAGACTGTCCTTATAGGAGAGGCATTCCAGACCTCTGATCATCTCTGTAGCCCTCCTCTGGAGCTGTTTGAGCAAGTCCATGTCTTTCTTACATGGGGGAGGGGGGTCCAGAAACTAAGACAGTACTCCACGTGGAGTATCACAGGAGCAGAGTAGAGAGGAAGAATCACCACCCTTGACCTACTGGTGACACTTCTTTTGATGCAGTCCAGGATACAGTTGGCTTTCTCGGCTGCAAGCACATATTGCTGACTCATATTCAGTTCTTCATCCACAAGCACCCTTCAGGTCTCTCTCTGCGGAGCTGCTCTCAATCCACTCATCGCCCAGCCTGTGTTTATGCTTGGGATTGCTCCAAACCAGATGCAGGACCTTGCACTTGGCCTCGTTGAACTCTGTGAAGTTTGCATGGGCCCACCTCTCCAGCCTGTTGAGGTCCCTCTGGATGGCATGTCACCAGCAAACTTGCTGAGAGTGCACTCAATCCCACTGTCCACATCACTAACAAAGATTTTAAATAGTGCCAGTCCTGATACCAACCCTCGAGGAACATGACCCATCACTGATCTCTACTCAGATGTCAAGCTGTTGAATACAACCATTTGAGTGCAACCATCCAGCCAAATCCTTATTCACTGAGTGGTCCATCTATCAAATCTATATCTGTCCAATTTATAGACAAGGATGCCATCCAGACCAATGTTCAATTCTTCGCACAAGTTCAGGTAGATGATGTCAGTTGCTCCTCCCTTATCCACCAACTCTGTAACCCCATTGTAGAAGGTCATCAAAATTATTTGGCACAGTTTGCCCTTAGTGTTGGTTGTCACCAATCACCTCCTTATTTTCTGCATATCTTAGCATCGTTTCTGGGAGAATCTGCTCCACGATCTTGCTGGGCATAGAGGTGAGACTAACTGGCCTGTAGTTCCCCAAGTCTTCCTTTTTTCCCCTTCCTAAAAAGCAGAGTTAGTTTCCACTTTCCCAGTCAGCAGGAACTTCACCAAACCGCCGTGACTTCCCAAATGTGATGATTAGTGGCTTAGTCATTTAATCTGCCATTTCCATCAGGACTTAAGGATGTTTCTCAGGATCTATGTATGCATCTCATTTTCAAAGGTAAAAGTTTTAATTTTATATACATACAAATTTTACATTGTGTCTCATCACCACAGTCCCCCTTTGCAACTGCAGCTTTGATTGCATGCATTACATTTTCAATGTTCGTCTCAGAGGACTGTCTCCTACAAGGTTCCTTGGAGATGGATTTTTCCTTTTTGTGCTGGGCAAGCTTAATTTTTTTTTCTTCTTTTTCTTCTTTATGTTTCCTGGCTTTAGCCAGAGGATATTCATGTCAGCCATTGAAAGCTCTGGAGAATAGCACGTAAGATCCTTTGTGTTATCATTTCTCTGAAAAAGACTATTCTCCATCACAAGACTAGTAAAAGCTCTGCATTTTGCAGTTTCTGATTCCTCAGCTTTTGTCTCACTGTAGTCTTGCATTTTCTCTATCTTTGATTGTTCTACTTTTTCTTTACAGGAGCCTTTTATTTTTGTTTTCTCGAGTTCTTCTACTTCTGTTTGCTCTGGAACTTCCTCTCCTGCATCTTCTGGTGCTTCCACTTTTGTTTTCCCAGGTTCTTTCACTTTTACTCCTTCTAAAGCAAGGCACATCTCTGTCACCTGAAATAATGCTGATGTTTCACACTGCTTTGTTAGATCGGAAAGATCTGAATAAGATGTACTCAAAAAAATCTCAGCAAATTGTAACAATACTGATTCCTCAGTTTCTTTTACAGCTCCTGGGACTCCAGGCTGTGATGTGCTTGAAGAGACATACATTTATAATAAAAGTTTCCTATGTAGAATATATCAGTTATTTGTTATAGTATTGGTAATATAAAAAAGAAATTTACTTTTTTTTTTCCTATACCCACTTGATTTCAATTCCCAGAGAGCATGTTGCATCAGTTAGATTTCTTTGTCCTCCTCGTAGCTGCCTCTACAAGTTCTACTCTTCCACCTTCACTTACTTCACTCTCCACATCAGCTTGTTTCAGCCTC
>WEIS01012784.1:0-12935 GCA_013389965.1 Todus mexicanus
ATTTCTGTTTCCTAGTTCTTAGGGACAGCCAAAGCTGGAGCCGAGCCCTGCCCGTGCCCGAGCTTCCCGGGACTCCTGGTCCCCACTCGTCACGCTGGGGCTGCAGAGCTGCCACCCGGTGGGTCCTGCTGCGGCAGCGAGGGGCTGCCTCTGTCAGGCACAGGCACCGGGCGAGGGGCAGCCTGAGGGGCAGGGGCTGGCAGTGGAGATGCCCACCAGCCCCACTGGCGTCCCCGCTGGCACCCCCCGAGCCCCACTGGCACCCCCACCACGTACAGGCAACGCCAGGAGGTCCAAGACAGCATCACATTTATTAGTGCCCCGTGTCCCTCCCTGCCTGCACCTCCCACACTCCTTTTAGGAGCAGCTGCCGGATCCTGCGGGGTCTGTCCTGCCCCGCGGGGCCGTGAGCTGCGCCCTCCCCACCGCACCAGCCCTACCCCTGCTCTGGCACCGCCAGTGTCCCCGGGGGACACCCACCCTCACCGGGGGCAGACGCCAACATCGCCGCCACACTCCAGATCTTGGGTTTCTGGGGCTGCTTGTCCTGCCCAGGGCCCGGACCCTGCNTCCTGCCCAGGGCCCGGACCCTGCCTGGGGCTGTGGACGCACCCACCCTGCGCGGGGCCGGGGCCGGGGCCGGGGCCGGGGCCGGGGGGGGCACCCGGCGTGGTCCCCTCGCCGTCACTGTCCTCGCCGTCTGAAGTGCTGCGCGGTGCCCAACCTGCCTTGTTCTCCTTCTTGAGGCGCCGCCGGGCGTTGGCGAACCACGTGGAGACCTGGGTGAGGCTCATCCTGCTGACCACGGCCAGCATCACCTTCTCCCCCTTGCTGGGGTAGGGGTTCCGGGGGTGCCGCGCCAGCCAGGCCTTCAGCGCCCCGGTGCTCTCCCGCGCCGCCGCCGCCTTCGCCCGCCCCGGCTCCGTGGACAGGGGCTGTTGGCAGCAGGGCGGGCAGAGCCCGGCGCTGGGCACCAGCCCTGGGGGCACCTCGTAGGCTGGTGAGACCTGGGGGTACAGGGGTGTCAGCGCAGGATGGGGCGAGGGGCACCCCCCAGCCAGGGGAGAGGGGCTGGGGACGTTTGCCCTTCACGCACAGGAAGGGACAGACCTGGGTCCTGCCCGGTCTCGTCCTCTCCCATGCCCAGAACTGCGCCCTGAGCTGCCAGAGTGCAGGAGGGGCACAGGGGGTCAGGGAACCCGGGACAGCAGCTCCCCAACCCCAGCCACCCCACACAGCCCCAGCCAAGTCCCGGCCAGGGGTCCCTCATCCCGGTCCCCGTGTGGCACTTACCGAGGGTGCCAGGAGGCTCAGGGGCGGCAGCAGGGTGTAGCCGGTCAGCACGGGGCAGGGACAAGGCAACAGGGCTTGGGGGGGCCCCCGCAGGGCTCCCCAGGGCCCCCCACAACTCCCCAGCTCTCGAGCTGGGTTCCCCTCGCCCCGAGGAGCTGCCATCCTGCAGAGAGAGGAACCGGGGAGCTGCTCCCGGGGCTTTTATATCTGCGGGGTCCGCGGTGACTGACAGCTGATTAGGGGGTATTAGCACCCGCCAGGGCAGCAGCGGGATCTGGGGCAGCTGATGCCTCCCCTCCCCCGGATAGTGTTGGGCAGGGATGGGACGGGATGGGAGCATCCCCCTGGCCTGCCCACCACCAGCCAGGGCACGACCAGGACCCCCGGCAGGACCCCCACCTGGCCCTGGGGCTGGTGCACGGGGCCCACGTGGGCCCCTCGGACACCCGTGGCCACAGAGATGCCCAGGGGACGCGGGGCTCTGCTGCGGTGCCGAGAGCCGCTGGTCCCGCTTGACCCCAGCCCTGGCCTGGCCCCGGGGCAGGGTCGGCAGAGCCCCCCACGCCTGGGACAGGTCAGAGGGCCAGGGGCTGGGGGCCCGGCGTGGTGGGACAGCAGCACCTCATGCGGCCCCAGAGCCACCGCTCCTCAGCTTGGCCAGGTCCTCACCCCAACCCCGCTGCCTCGTGGATTCCCGACTGCAGAGGGGCGAAGGGGAAGGGGCCAGGGTCGGCCAAGCAGCTGGGTGGGAGATTCCTCCCCGCTCTAGGAGCAGGGGCGGCAGGCGGGCAGGGCACTGGTGGGCAGGGCTGCGGGCAGGGCTGGCAGGCAGAACAGCGGCCAGCGGCTGTGTGAGGGGCTCCAAAAACCCATGACCCCCTGAGCTGCCCAGCTCCTGCCGCCGCGCCTCCCTGCTCAGACTGGGATTATCCCACAGGTTGTATCCGTCGTTAAATACCGACTAATAACGCTCTCAGGATATTAAATATGTAACAAACCCGCTTAGCGCTGGTCGGGGACGGGAGGGAAGGTCATTGGTGCTAACGAGCCCTGCCGCATCCCCAGGCTCCTGGTGACAGCAGAAGGTCCCAGGGCTGAGGCTCCAACGCTGAGGAGCCCTGAGCCCCCCGGAGCCCCAGCGGCAGCCGGAGCCCCCTGCCCGCAGCGCCCAGGAGCCCTGGTCCCGTTTGTCTCAGCACCGTTCCCGCCTCGCGCTGGGCTCGTGCTCTGGGCAGCCCCAGATGTGGAAGCCACGGGGCCACCAAGGAGCCCATGTCACCGGCCAGGAGGGGACAGCTGGACCAGCCCTGGCCATGGCCCCATAACCTTGTCCCCACGAGACTCCTCCAGCCCTAATCGGTGCCACCGGCAGTGCCGTGGATCCACTTGATTAGATAATGGGGCTGTAATCTAGGAAAGCGCTTGGGGATTGCTGCCCTCACCCTGCGCCACAGCTGGATGGGGAGGGCCACGGCCGCAGACACAGCTGGACGGGGAGGGCCACGGCCGCGGACACAGCTGGATGCTGCCCCGGGCACCGACCAGGCAAGAGGGAGAGGCGGAGGCAGCAAGACGTGGCCACAGTCGGGACAGAGCCACGACCAGCCCTGGCCGAGGCTGCGGGGACACCCACACCCCGTTTCCCGGACGGGCACCCAGCAGCCGGGCCGGGCGGGTGCTGCTCGCGTTCCGGGCAGGGTGTGGGCTCCGCGTTTGTGGCGCAGGTCTGGGCACTGGCCCCAGCATGAGCCGGCCCAACGAGCGCGGTGCTCACACCACAGCGGTGCTGCGGCCACCGAGCTGCAGCCTCACGGAGGCTCCTGCTCAAGTTGGGCAGTTCGGGGCCTTTTTCTCCTCCGCTGATAATCGGGTTAATGCAAAAGCAGAGAACTGAAACTCCGAGATTAGCTGTTATAATCACATGTAAACACTCCCAGACAATCCGCTCAGGGAGGGGCGGTGTGTGTAGTTCGGGGCAGAGTTACACGGGATTTAGGCTGTTTACCACTCGATTAATTCATGACTCCAGCCCCAAGCCCACCGCTGCAGCAGCTGCCCGGGGGTCAAGGTCACTCAGGCAGAAGGCAGCCGCTGGCACCGAGCAGCCACAGCTGCCAGCGGTGACCGGCCTGGCCCCGCGCTGGGCTGCGGTACACCCTGGAGGGGGTGGGTGCTGGCGGGGCGGGTGCCGGCAGGGGCAGGACCAGAGGGCAGAGGCCAGTTTCAATCCCTTTTTATTCGTAAGCACAGTCAAAGCTCAAGAACGTCAGAATCGATCCCCTCCCACAACCACCTACAAACCAACTCGAGTCCATCCCTCTTCAGAAGAAAAATAGAACATCTTCCACCTCTGCCTCTGCCTCTCCCCCATTTTGCTGCTCCGGGTTCCTCCAGTCCAAGCCCTGCTGCCGCCTGCCCGCAGGCCGGAGATGCTACGGGAGCGCGCCCCTCTCCCGCTGTGCCGCAGCTGAGCTGGCTCCACGGCGCTGCCGGGATACTCGTGGGCAGCCGGCTGCGCGCAGCCCCCAGAGACATGATTCAGAAAAGGGATTTCAGACCATCAAGGGCAGCAGGCAGAGGCCGACCCCACAGGCACTGCTGAGACGCAGCCGGCCTCGGTGCCTCGCTGCGGACCAGTCTCTGACGGAGGCAGTGCCTGCGTTGGGAAGGACGCGCAGGACCCTCGCGGCACGCGGCCAAGTGGGAGGTGTCCCCGTCGCGGTGCGCTCCAGCACATCCCTTGGAGCCCCGAAGCAATAAGGCAACTGCTGGCTGTGGTGGCTCCTGCCTGGCGCGGCCGATCCGCTCAGCACGGGTGTCCCGTTGCCTGCCGGGCCCGGCCCCGGTGCTATTCCGCCAGAGCAATGACGTCGTAGTGGATCCCCTGCTGCAGCTGCTGGATCTGCTCAGCCGTGGCCTCGGCGGTGAAGACGCCCTGTGCCTGCGCCATCGCTGCGTCGGCCACTGCTGCGGAAAGGAGAGGGCTCAGCGCTGCCCTGCATCTGGGGCAGGGGCTGCCCAGGGACCCTCCACGTTCGCCCCAGCGGATGGGCAGGTGTAGATGGGAGCACGAGGGCCACCAACAGGAGCACGAGGGCCACCAACGGGAGCACAAGGGCCACCGTGCCTCGGGCCAGGCTCCGGCGGGAGCGAGGCTCCAGTTAACTCTGCCGACACACCACGGGGCATCTCCAGACTGCGGAAGCTCCTCCCCAAGGGAAGAGCGCTGGTGCTGTTCCAGAACACGCTGGAACCAGCGAAGGTCTCCCTTCAGCCACCGGCGCTGGGCAAGGCTGGATGCTTCCCAGGATTCCAGGGATGCAGCAGGGTGCCAATCTCGCCTCACCCTGCCCAGCACGGCTGCCAAGAGCTGTGGCGTGGCTGCCGGCCAGCCCCCACCCGTGACAGCCACCGAGCAGCCTCTGCTGGCACAGCCAGGGAGAGGCAGCGGCATCGCACGGCGGGACCAGCCCTGGCACCCCGAGGGGCGCAGACAGACAGAGCTACACCAGAGCGGGGCGGGCCTACCTGAGACTGCCGAGTGCGCGGCCGCCTCCAGCTGCGCTTGGGTGACGAGCTGCTGCTCCGGTGAGACCGGCATGTACTGGATCTGCGGGGGGAAGGACAGGGGGTCTGCAAGGGGCAGAGTGCTGCTGTCACTGAGCCGCGTCACCTCACCCCGCTCCCCCTCCGGCTGTGTGCTCAGAGCCCACCTCACCTGCGGCTCCGGCAGGAACTGGCTGCCCTGCTCGTACTGGATGTGGGTGATCTGACCATCCTGCACCTGGGGATGAGAAGAGCCGGCGCGGGGCCGTGTCAGGGCTGGCGGGTGTCCCTGCCCCTGCACAAAGCTGCAACGACAGCAGGAGAAGCCACGGGGAGCAGGAGGAGGGCGAGCCCCATTCACCGCGCACAGGGGGCAGACAGCCCGAAGCCCACCTGGATGTGATGTCCCTCTGGGACAACAACGTACTCGTGGGGAAGCAAGTGCTGAACGCCGTCCTGGGCAATGATGTACTGAACCTGCAAACACACGGATTCAGACCCAAAAAGGAGGTTGCTGTTGCGCTCCCCCCACCACAACAGGGTTGCTTCTTGTCATTGCCTGGGTTCATTTCCAGCCCTTCTCTCACTCAGAACCTTTCGGCCCCTCACCTGGTTGTCTGAGGTCACTAAGTGCTGCACTGTCTGTCCATCGGCTGTTGTGATCTCCTGGATGTACGTGGCCTCCTCCTGCACATCAGCAAGAGCCTGCGGTCAGGGGAGGGGGCTGGACTGCTCGCCCCCCGGCGAGGGGACCCGCACAGCTCACAGGGAGCGGCCACTCCAGGCAGGACAGGACTGAGGGGCCTGACTCACCTGGCTGGTGACGCTTTGCTCCTGTGCCACGATGATGTGCTCCTGGCCCAGTGCCTGCTGCAGCCGCTCGGGAGCCAGCACCGCCTGGCCTGACTGCAGAGCCGCTGGAATGCCGAGAGAGATGGTGCTGGTGCCGCCAGGGCTGCCGGGCAGCCCCACTCCCACGCGGCCCCTGCCCGGTGCCCACCCCAATGACGAGCACAGAACAGTCTCAGCTCCGTTCCCAGAAGGCAGAAGCTAAACCAAACTCTCCCAAGATGCAGGGGAGTAGAGGTCACTGGGCAAAATCATCTCGCATCAGCCTCTCAACTCCACTTCCCACTTCAGCTGTGAGCTGCTCACGGCACTGCTGACTCCACAAGCACTGATCTATCGGGACCTGCCTGGAGGAAGCGCTGGAGCCCCAGTTCTGCACAGAACCACAACAGCCTCCCCAGGAGAGCTCCCTGTGCCCAGCACCCACAACTCCACAGCCACCAAGTCCTGCTGCCCCTGCTGATCCTGACCGGCAGCTGGAATCTCCTGGCCCCGACCTGCCTCAGCCCCACACGGGAAATCTGCGGGTCACACTGGTGACAGGGACACGTCTTACTCTGCAAGGTGGCCAGGGTGTCCTCGTCGCTGTTCAGGATGATGGTCTGCTGGGCAGCAGCCGCCGGTGGCCCCAGCTGCTTCCCCTCCGAGCTGTGCAAACGCTGCATGTGGAACTTGAGGTGCCCGTTACGGTTGAACCTACAGAGGAACAGAGCCAGGTGGAGTTGCCCTGGGCAGCACAGGCCTCGGTGCTCCCTGCAGGGCCCCAGCCATGGGCACCACGAGCACATCTCACAACGCAGCCTGTCCCAGCTCCCAAAACGTTTCCATCAGGCCCAAGTACAGAACCTCCCTGTGCAGAAGCTCCTTGGAGATGAAGTCAGGTCCCACCCACAGCAGGAACCGTTCTTGAGGGCAGAGTCCCCTCTACCGGGGGACAGCTCCTGGGAGTTGCGTCAAAGCAGTCAGCGCTTTACCAACGTTCCATCTCCTCCTGCGCCCTAGGGAGCTCTGCAGGACCTCTGGAAGGAGCCAGGACCCCGCGGGCTTGACTCACCTCTGCCCACAGATCTGGCAGGCAAAGGGCTTCTCGTTGGTGTGCGTCAGCATGTGCCTGCGCAGGTCCTTCTTGTTCTTGGAGGCGAAGCTGCAGTGGGTGCACTTGTGTGGCCGGAGGCTGGCGTGCTGGACCATGTGGCTCTGGGGGCAGAGGGAGAGGCGCAGGGTCAGGAGGACCCCATTTCTCCACGCCTCTTGCTCCCAGGGCTGCCCTGTGCCAGGGACCTACCCGGACCTCCGGCCAGAGGGCTGCAGTGAACGGACAGTCGGGACACTTGAAGGTGCTGGGCCCAATGTGGGCTCTCTTGTGACTCTCCATTTCTGCCCTCCCTGTGAACATGGCTGTGCAAATCTTGCATGAAAACTTTTTGGCTGTAGAAATCTTGCACGAGAGCTTCTTGGCTGTGGAAACCTTGCACGAGATCTTCTTGGCCATGCTTTGGAGCGCAGGCCACTTGACCTTTGGGGATGAGACTTCCTGCCCCTCAGACGCTGGGGACAAAGACGAGTCCTTCTGGAGCTGCCGGGTGACACACTGCACCAGGGGCCACTTGACGCCGGCGGACTGCGCCTCCGGGACCTCCGCCGGTGCGGGGAAGGCAGCGTCCCCGCCGAGGGGCTGTGAGAGAAACACCCGGTCACGCCTGCTCACGCCGCTGCCCGAGGCGGGACGAGCTCAGCTCCTTACCTCCACGTGATGGAACTGGCTCCCCGCAACGCCGGACGACATGATGTAGTGACTGCTGTGGTCCTTCAGAGCCTCCTCCGTCATCACCGCCTCACTCACCACGACTGCGTGGGAGGTCTCCGCAGGGCTCTCCTCCTCGCTGCCAGGGAGGCCAGGGTCAGGACAGAGGACCTGCCTCCTCCTCACCACCAAAGCCTCCTCATTGGAGGTCACAGAATTGTTTTGCTTTAAGCTCACTGAGTCCACCCATTCCCCAGCCCTGCCAGGGCCCCACTGCCCCGTGTCCCTCAGCACCACATCTCCACAGCTTGGAAACCCCTCCAGGGATCAGGGGGACTCCACCCCTGCCCTGGGCAGCCTGGGCAACCCTTGACAGTGGGCAAGAAATTGTTCCTCAGCTCCAACCTAAACCTCCCCTGGGGCAACTTGAGGCCGGTTCCTCTTGTCCTACCAAAGAGGTCAGAACTGCTGCCATCTCCCCACTCCTCCCTCTCAGCTGACCTGTACAGCCCGTCAGGAGCTGCCATCTCCTCGCTGATGGGCGTGATGATGCTGTACTCGGCTGTCCCACCAAAGGGGATCGTGATCTGCTGCAGCTCCGAACCGCCCAGGGCCGCCTCCTCGTAACCCTCCTGCACCAAGGTCTCCCCAGGCTCTGCCATGTGCAGCGTCACCAACTTCTGCTGCTGCTGCTCCTCGGGGTCTGGCTCTGCCCCCTCCTCCTGCACTGGCGGCTCCACGGGTGCCTGCGCCTCTCCCGGCTTCACCACGGCCACCTGGGGGGACAGCGGCTCAGGCACAGCTCTGCAGCACCCGGTGAGGTGGAGTGGGGCTGGGTGCTGTGGAGAGACTGAGGGGCTGGGAAGCTTTCCCCTGACCACCCTCCTGGCCGGCACGCTCCCCGAGCCCTCCTCACCTGCAGTGAGCCCGTGGCCAGCTCTCGCTGGGCGCTCATGTTGAGCAGGAGATCCAGGGCAGTCTGCGTGGCCAGTTCCGCCGATCCGGCCACATCTGCTGGGGGCAGAACGGGAGGTCAGGCAGGTGCTCACCCGCTCCCTCCCCGCCCCTCGCCCCAGTCCCTGCCCCAGGAGCTCACTCACCTTGTTCGTAAATGATAGTGGCCTCTCCCAGCGACTCCTGCGAGAGCACAGGGGGCTCTGCTCCCGGCACAGCCTGGACCATACGGCAGGCGACGGGGACGAGAGGTGCCTGTGTGAGAAAGTGAGTTCACAGCGCGGCTGGGGCCAGCAGGCACCACGGGAGCCACAGCGCGGGCAACGGCACTCACTGGCGGGCTGGCCTCTGGCTCAGCCGGGGCCTGCCCCTGGCTGTGCTGCTGCTTCAGCTCCTCGATCTGCTGCAGGGTGAAGAAGGGGCGGCGGCGGCAGGGCGGCTCCTCGGGGTGCCGCTGTGCCCACTCCTCGAAGGAGTCGGCGTGGCGGCAGTGCACGTGCAGGCGCAGGTTCTTCTTGTGCTTGGTGGTGAAGTGACAGAACTCGCAGGCAAAGGGCTTCCCTCCTGCGGGACGCAGCGGGGGTCAGGCCAGGGGACCCCGGGGGGCGGTGGGGAGGCTCCAGGGGTCTCCCCGGAGCAGCAGGGTGTGAGGTGTCGGGTGGGCAGCTCCTCTCACCCGTGTGCTTGACGGCCATGTGTGAGACCAGGAAGTCCTCGCGGAAGGTGGAGTACTTGCAGAAGCTGCACTTGTAGGGCTTGTCGTTCATGTGCGACAGCTGGTGGTTCAGCAGCACCTTTTTATCCTCGCAGACGTAGTCACAGAACTCGCACTTGAACCTGTCAGGACAAAGTCAGGAGGGCAGCAGGGCCCTCCCGTCCTCCCCCGCGAGAGGAGCCGGGGCACGGCTCTGCCAGTGCACACCACAGGCAGCTGCCAGGCCCCTACCTGCGGTTGGCGATCGCCTGGATGTGCGTCAGCAGGTGCATCTTGAAGGTGTAGCGCTTCTTAAAGGACTTCCCGCACTGCGGTGGATCAAAGCAGAGCTGCGCTCAGCCCCCGTCCGGCCTCACCCCCCGCCAGCCCTCGCGCAGGACGTGTCCCTCCCCCTCACCTTGTCACACATGTGCGGCTTCTCCGTGCTGTGTGTCTTCATGTGCTGCGTGAGCCTCTTCTGCATGGGGTAGATGCGGTTGCAGACGGGGCACGGGAAGGAGTTCAGCTTCGGGGGCTGGAGGGCGAGCGTGAGGATGAGCTCACTGGGGAGGGGTCACCAATGTCCTGACCTCCTCCCCGCTGCAGGACCTGGGCCACCGTTGCTCAGGGGATCCTGAGACGCTGCCTCCAACGAGGCACCAAGAGTCTGTGGGAGACCCAGACAAGCCTCCTCCCACAGAACAGTGCTGAGAGACAGGCCACGAGGGCACCCAGACTCACCGGATCTGCTCTCTTTTTCCTGAAAGAGAAAGAAGAATCCCCCCTTGCATCAGTCACGTCCCGAGTCCGAGCTCCCTGCTACCCAAGACATCAGAACTACCCGTTCTGGGGGCAGGGGAAGGGACAGGGGCAGCAGGTCTGGTGCTGTTCAGCCAGGCTGCCAGGAGGGCACCTCCCTCACCTGTCGCGGCTGTGCACCGTGGAGTGCCGGATCACGTCCTTCTTGTACACGCTGGTGTAGCTGCACTCCTCGCACTTGTAGGGCTTGCTGCCCACGTGGTTGAACATGTGCTCCTGCCAGAAGCACAGCGGGGCTGTCAGACCCGGGGCCACCAGCCACCCCCGCGGGCTGAGGAGCAGGACAGAGCCCAGAGACCCAGGGCCACCGGGCACCGCTGCGGGCTGGGCAGCTCACCTTGAGGGAGGACCATCGCCGCGAGCGGTAGCTGCACTGAAGACACTTGAAGAGCTGCGGGTCGTTGGCCTCGTGCGAGTTGACGTGGAAGCGCAGATCTTCGTGCGTGAGGAACCGCGAGCCGCAGATCCGACACAGGTAGGGCCGCATCAGGGGCTTGGGCGACTTGTAGTAATACCTGCCGGGGCAGGGCCGGCTCAGAGCTCTGGCGGGCGGCCGGGGCTGGACCGGCGCTGGGCCCTCCGGCTCTGCCCAGCGCCGGCTCGGCACACACCCCTCACCTGCGCCCCATGTACTTGCGGTATTTCTTGCCCAGGAAGCGTCGGGAGGGCCGCCCTCGCCTCCTGGGGAGGACGTCGGGCTCCTCGGGGCTGGCGTTGGAGGAAGGGTCCTTGTTCTCCGAGTCGGACTGGCTGATGCTTGGCTCTGCCATGCTCTCGCTGGTCCCGTTCTCCAGGCCAGAGGAACTGGCTGCTTCCGAGTTCTGCAGCTCACGGCTCGGCGTGCTTTGGGAAGTCACCAGGGGCTCCACGTCCCCTCCTGCTCAACAGAACACAGCACAGCTCTGTTGCACACCCTCCCCTCAGCGCTCCCGGCTCCAGCCCGCACGGGGCCGCTCCCTCCAGCTTCCCTCACTTTCAGGCACGTCCTGGGGCATCTCCTCCAGACGAGGAAACTTGCGGGGCCTCCCTGGGCGTCGACGTGGCCTCTCCTCGCTGGATGTGGGGACAGTGCGGCTGTTCTTGAGCTGGCGCCCACGGGGCTCGTCCTCAGCCGGGTTATAGTCACTGTCCTCTGGAAGCAAGCGGCCTAAAATGTCAGAGACTGCAAGAAGACTCAGCTGCGTAACACGGCGGGAGGACAAGTCCTACCTTCAGGGTCATCAATAGCACCAGCATCCATGATATCGTCGTCATCTTCTTCTTCCGGGGCCTCCTCCTCCGCAGCCTTTGCAGCAGATCCCCCCTTTCGTGGACGTCCCTTCTTCAAGGCCAGTGCTGAGCCCACTGCCGCAGAGAACGGGACGTGAGCTCTTCACCAGGTCCCTGCACCACACCCCTCCCCAGAGAGCAGAGCCCGTCGGCAGCACGAGGACTGAACACACACCTGGCTGGAAGTGACGCTCTTTCATGTGGTTAATCAGCGTTTTCTTGGAGACGCTCTTGTACTGGCACATCTTGCACTTGAACTGCTGCACCACCACCACCTCCATCATGTCCTCCAGGGTCTCCATGTCCGGCTGGTCCAGCTCCTCCCCACCATCCACCTCTCGGGCCTGATCTGGCTGCGTGGGCAACTCCAGTACCTCCAGCTGCTCGGAAGGGTCTGACGGGCCCGGCTGGTCCAGGCATGTGGAGGTTGGTCCGTCAGCAACAGCTTCTATCGCCAAGCTGTTGGCCAGAGCAGAGGTGGCCATCTGGGACACCATGGGGGCACCTGAAACACCAGCAGCAGCACGGCTGAGCCGCAGATCCTCGCTCGCACCCACACAGGCGCAGCGACGAGCTCTCCGCGGGCAGCAGCACATCCAGGGGACACCGCGGCAGGCGCTGCAGCCAGGACGCCCGCTCCAGGCCCCGCTCCTGCCGGTCCCACCCTCACCATCATCGGGGCCCTGCAGAATGAGGTACTGCGTCGTCTCTGCCCCGCCATCCTCTGCGCTGGTCACGGCGATGCAGCCTGCGAGGAAGCGGAGAGCAGAGAGGGGCTGCAGAGTCCCTGCGGCTCTCCCAGGCTGGTGAGCGGGCAGAGCTGCCCCGCACGCCCGCGGCCGCCGCGCACTCACTCTGGATGATGTCGGGGCCAATCGTGGACTCGATGATTTTGTCGATGGCCGAACCCAGGTCTGAGGAAGTGGACGCGGTGGAGTCTGACACGATCGTGGTTCCGTCGGTGATGACACTCGAGTGGACCAGGACTTGTGGGGACTCTGACACCATGATGGACTGGCTCACGGTGGAGACGCTGGAGACCAGGGTGGACTGGGCAACGGACGACGAGTCCGGCAGGTAAACGTGGGGAACGGCATCCGTGCTGGAGCTGCTCTCTGACACCTCTTCCTGGTGGAAGAAAAGGAGGCCAGAAGAGCTCAGCTGAGACACCTTCTCCAGGCCACGTCCTCAGGGCAGCCAGTGCACGCGAACGAGGCCGGTGTGCCACTGCAGAGCTGCCAGGAAAGGCATCGGAGCAATTCCTCTGGTGCCGACAAGGACCCTGGGCCTCTCTTGCTCACAAGGAGAGTTCTCCCCCTCAGCCGGGCAAGGAGCCCCCCGAGCAGCCCCCCAGCGCCTGCCGAGCTGCAGAGCTGCTCCTGAGCTCGGTGTGCAGGCATCTCGAGAGACCCCCGGGACCCCAACCCGGGGGCACCCTCCTGTCCTGTCCCGTCCCGTCCAGGCAGTGCCTACCCCGGAGGCGCCGCTGCTGTCGGAGCTCTGCCCCACGCCGGAGTCATCCCGGGAGCGGGGCCCGGCGGCGGCGTCGCTGCTGTCGGCGGACACGGCCTCGGAGCTGCCCGGGCCCGGCCCCGGGCCCAGCCCCAGGCCCAGGCCGCTCTCGGACGGCTCCTCCCGCGGCGCCGCGTCGCTGCTGCTCTGCACCGCATCGTCCTCCATGCCCGCCCCGCTCAGCGGCGACCTGCGGGGGACCGCCCGTCAGGGACACCCCTGGGCCGCCGCTGCCCTCGGGGGGCCCGGTCCCGG
>WEIS01012784.1:13547-28535 GCA_013389965.1 Todus mexicanus
AGCCCGGCCCGGTCCCTGCAGAGGGGCCGAGCTCGGGGCCGAGCCAGCCCCGGGCCCGGCGGGTCAGCGGCCCCGCACCGGGCTCCGAGCGGATCCAGCCCCACCAGCTGCACGGGGCTCCGAGCAGAGCCCGGCTGGGCCGGCGGCTGCATCCCCTCGCTGTCCGGAGCGGCCGGCGCCGAGCTGGTGCTGCCGCGGTGCCAGCTGCCGAGGGACGGGCGCTGTCTGGCCTGGCACAGGCGGCCGCTGTGGCGTCGCCTGCCCGAGACCGGAGTGTTCGGGTGTTGGGTGCTCGGGCTGGGCTGGGTCAGCGCTCGCTGTCGTTCCGCGATGGTGCGTCTGGCCCAGGGCGAGCGGCTGGGTTCAGCCCCTGCAGCCTGGGGCTCGGCGCGTCCCTTGTGTCCCTCCTGCCCTGGTGAGATGCTCCCGAGGCGCCGTGTGCCCGGTAGAGGCAGCCAAGGAGCTGCCACTGAACTGCTGCCTGGCAGGGGCTGCTCTGGCTCTTTCTTTAGGCGAATCGAAAACGTCCAGGGGAGGTTTGTGCCCTGGTCTGTGACAGGGAGACAGCACCAGTGAGACCTACCCTGGGCTGGCACGGCCCGAGCAGGATCTGGCCGCAGGAGCACTCCTGCTGCAGCAGCTCGGCTGGAGCGGGGCTGGAGGGACGGCTCCTTCACGCCACCAGCCGAGGGAGACGCACGAGTGGGGCCTTGTTTTCCCCTTTACTCTGTGAAGTGCCCCGTGTGGCACCGTGGTTGCTTGTGGGGAGGTGGAGCTGGGGAGAACACGGGGAGGCTCCCGGGGATGATATTCTCTCTCTGACGTCTCCTCCCTGTGGTGGGGAGCCCGGCGCTGCCCGTGACCGGCGGTGGGGCTGGCTCGGTCGGTGGGGCTGGCTCGGTCCGTGGGGCTGGCTCGGTCCGTGGGGCTGGCTCGGTCCGTGGGGCTGGCTCTGGCCATGGCAGGTGAGTTGAGGAACCCCTGGCAAAAGCTGCCTCCCAGGCAGGGGAGGCAGGATGTGTCTGTTCCACGTGAGCACGTTTCCCCTCCTTCGCCTTCAGCAGCTGCTGCCCCAGGCAATGAGGGGTTTTCCCGGTGGGTGCTGGTGCCGGGGCAGAGCAGCCGGACCTCTGGGAGCCTCGGGAGCTCGTGTGGACCTGCCTGATGCTGGCTCGACTGGTGGAAAGTAGCTTAAAGCTTTCCCGTGCGCTCTGCCTCGGAGAGACCTTTGCTGCAGTAGGTAAGCGTCTATTTTTAAAGACGCCCCGTGCCCCTGAGCGGGGGAATTTCCACGCTTGGTGCCCGGGCTCTGCCCAGGCGCAGCTCCTTTTGGGTAACGCTCTGCCCTCATGGTTCCCCTGCCTGAAATCATCTCAGGGCCAAAGAAAACACAAGGAACCCTCAGCAAGAGACTTAAGAGTGTAGAGGAACGGCTGTGGCACGTGTTGTGTCTGCGTCCCGATACCCAAGCAGGGGAAAAGGCCTTTGGGGAACAGGTGGAGAAGATGCAAGCGCCTGGAGAGCGCGGTGACAAGACGCGGGTGGGATAGGACGCTGGTTTTTGAGGAGGTGGCTGCTCAGCAGGGCTCACCGGCTGTCCCAGGCGGGGAAGGGGCTCCAGCCCCGCGCTCGGCAGGAGCTGTGGCCAGAGGAGCTACCGCTCGGGGCAGGGCAAGAGCAGGGACTGGTGACTCCGGCCGGGGTCCGGCAGGGTCCTTGGCCGCGGCAGTCTGCCCGGCAGCGCGTTGTTGGCGCGTTGTTGGCCCCGCTGACCCTCGCAGGCTCCCACAACAGCTTCCCCTGAGCCAATGGCTTTGGTCACTGTCCCAGAATAGGTGGTGGGTTGTGCCTGGGGCCGTGCCCCCCCAGCTTCCTGCAACCCGAGACTTCCACCGAGCGATTTTGTCGTCTGTGCTGTTTGTTCCTCCTTGTTTCCTTTCTTCTTTCTAAAGCAAGTGCTGCTGGCTGTGTTTGTGTAGCTGCGGGGCTCCGATCCACATCAACAAGCTCGTGTTTGTACCCACCTGGGACGGGCAGTTGCATCAGCACATTCTGTGAAGCGTTGAGCAAAACAGCCCTTGCTGCAGGAAATGGTTTTTCTTCACACCAGATTGCCTCACCGCTCGGCGCCTTCCCAGCAACGCGGCTCCTGCCGCGGCTGCCTCGGCTCTCCCAGGGGATCGCTGCGTGTCGGGGTGGCAGCAGCCGGGAGGGCTTCCCACCGGGCACGGCTCCGGCCACGCTGCCCTGTGCCAGGCTCTGCGGGGAGCGGCCTCGCTCCGGTGCCGGCCGTTCCCGCTGGGATCTCCACTTCCCAGGGCACTGGTGCCAGGGGGAGTGTCGCAGGATAACGCCCCGTCTTCTGTGGCTGCTGAGGCTGCTGCTGAACCCGTGGCCTCAGCCGTAATGCCACCCTTGGGCTCTCCCGAGACAGGCAGGAGCCACTCCCAGCTGCCCCCAGGGGCTCAGAGGAGCCCAAAGAACCGTCCTCGCAAGGTCCCCTTGGCAGGAGGTGGCTCGCTGCCCCCAGCTCTGCCCAGCCCCGCGGGGAGGTGCTGCCGGTGGCCACGCCGTGGGCACGGAGGGGCTCTCCCTGGGGCGAGGCCGGCTCTGGACAGAGTGCGCAGCCCGGCTCCCCGCCTGCAGCCACGCGGCCGCGCTGCCGGGTGCTCCTGCGCACCCAGGGGGACCGAGGTGTCCTCCCGCTGTGCCCCAGGCCCTCGGTGTCGCTGTGCCACGCACCGGCTGGAGCCAGGCGCTGCCTGCCCCGTGTCTCGCCTTGTGCCCATGTTGGAACCACGGCTGCTGTTCCGCAGGGCTCCAGGACCATCCATGGTCTTTCCAGGATGGGTTTGGAGCTGCTGATCACAAACAGCCGTGGCCTGTCCCAGCTCCTCCTTGCCTGCCAGAGCTGCTGCTGCTGCTGCTGGTTATTTTTTTTCCCTTCTGGAGGAATCCTGTGGCTTCCTTCCCAGAACCTGAGACCTCGGAGCCACGGTCCAAGGCCACCGGCTTCCACCCTGTCCTGCGCTGCTGATTCATCACTGCTGGTTAGTTAAAAAAGGGTAATCAGCAAATTACTGAAATATAAGTAAAATAAACAAGGTGGGCAGGAGAGCTGTGTACGCAGTGGGGCCCCAGAGGCCCTACATGCGTCCTGTGCTGGGCTGGGCCGTTCCCATCGCCTGCGCCGTGCTTCGTCCCGCCGAGCACCCGTGGAGCCGGGCAGCTCAGCGCCCTGGCGCTGCCGTGGGGGCTCCCAGCCTGCTCGGCCCCGCAGCCCTGCCTGCTGCACAACCCCAGCCCCCCTCGGCTCTACCTGGGGTGCGAAGGGGTCTGGTGGGACCCCCAGCCCTGCCCCGTGGGAGAGAGTGGCCGGACTCCAGGTCTGAGCAGGTGGGCTCGGGGGCTGCTCTCTGCAGCTCCTGCCAGGCTGGTGGCTCCAGCCCTGCTCCTCCCCAGCACAGCGGCTCCCTTGGTTCCCAGTGCTCCCAGTGCCTCCCTCTCCGCTCGAGACACCCCCAGGAGAGGTTTGGACGGCCCCGGTGGCTCCTGGTTGGCCGCCCAGCATTTGCCGTTCTGGGTTTTGTCCATATGCCTGTGTTGACAACTGAGCCACTCTGAATTAATTTGGCAGCAAGCGTTAGAGCAGTTGTCAAATGTTTTACTGAAAGCCGAGCGTGTTGCATCTACCACTCTTCCTTCTGCTTCTTGTAGTTTACAATTAAATACAACCAGTTTTGCCCATATTTCACCTACAAACCCCCGCTTCTTGTTCCTGAGCCGCTTTGTCACTGGCAGCCGGCGGGTTCCTGGCGCCGCGTTGTCCCCGTCGCGTGCCGGACAGGCGGCAGATTCGCCGTCATTGTCACAATTGCTGCCCTTCCCATTTTAGCAGGCAGCTGCTGCGCCCATCCCACCGCCGGGAACAAAGCGCTGCCCACCCCTGCCGTGCCACGCCGCGCCGTGCTGTGCCAGCCCATGGTCCAGCGCAGCAGCTGTGCCGGGAGGAGCCTGCAGGCGCCTGGCCCGTCCTGATCCGAGTGATATCCCTGGGGGGGACGGTCCTGGGTGGCTGAGGGGATGGTGGCAGCGGGGCTGCCCGTGGAACCCTACTCAGAGCCACCGCAGGTGACGGAGTCTCAGCGCTGCCCTGTGCAGCCCCCGTCCCTGCGCCCCTCGTGCCTGAGCGCGCTGCGCTGCCGCTGCTGGGCAGTGGGTGGTGGAACACAAGATGGTCACAGCTGGAGGCAAAAACTGAGGCAGGAGGAGGTTCAAGGGATGGGATTGAGTTTACAGCAAAGCCATGAAACACAACAAGAGCCTCATGGCATTTGGAGCTCTTGCAGCCCTGGGGCTGCCTGAGGCTGCCGGGCTCTTTGCGCCGTCCAGCAGATGGGACAATCTGGGCCGGTTCCCTCTGGTCGAATGCAAAGGCCAGAGACTGATTAATTTCTTCAGACCCTTCTAGGGTTTCCCACCTTGAGAGCTTCCCAGCAGATGGGAACGTGGTTTCCTCTCCATCCCGTGGCTCCAGTGACCACAGGGGTTGTGCTGGGTGGTGAGGGCTCTGCGTGGGGTTCTGCGCAGCGCTGGGTCCCCTCCCGGCGTTGGCAGGGCTGTGTCCGGCTGCCTCGGCACAGGCTGCGGCACCGCGCGTGTCGCTGGCCCCGGTGCCCAGAGGAGCAGAGCGCTGGAAGATTCCTGCTCCAGCATCTCGGGGGGACCCGGGAGGCTCAGGAGGTGAGAAGGGGCCAGGGAAGGTGTGGAGGGGGGATGTCCCAGCGTGATGCGGGAGGTGACTGTGCTGCGCACCTGGGTGCCTGGAGCTGNGGGAACAGCGGGGCTGGGGGGCAGGACTGGGCAAAGAGGGGCAAAGGGTTTGCAAGAAGCTGGTGTTGAGGGGATGGGGAGTTCCCCAGGTGAGGCAAGGGCTGGGCAGAGTCTGGCAGGGACGGGCAGGGAGAGGTACAGGTGCACCCACAGAGCTTTGGGCTCGCACAGACGGTGTGTGGAGCCGGGGTTCGGCAGGCCTGGGGATCAGCAATGCCGGGAGCACCGTGGGACCACGGCACACGGTGCAGTTTGCCAGGAAGGGTCCTGGGCCCAGCTGGCGGCTGTGGTCGCCAGATACGGGAAGCACGTGCAGGAATGTTGTTTCTGTCTGGAGCCCTTGAGCGGGAGCAAAGGGCCTTCCAAGGCTTTGACGCAGAGCTGCTCCCCACGCCAAGCGTCCCTGTGCCCAGGACGCTGTGCCGTACGTGGGTTGACACCAGAGCAGCCGGCGTGTGGGTGGCAGCTCTGCTTCCTGGGCACGGGGCACTGCAGAGCCCGAGGGATGGAGCAGGGCTGGGCTTGGGGTGCCGTGGCTCGGGGCGCTTGGTCCAGCAGCTGGGGCTGCCCAGTTTGGCTGGGGGCCTGTGCTGGTGTCCTGCCTGCTGGCTGGAGAGTCTGGCTCTGCCGGGGCAGCCGCGGCACTGGAGCTTCCCGAGATGCTCCCTGCCCTTGGCACGGGCTGTACTTCCCCGCGGGGGCTGGTGCTGGGCTCTCCCCGACCCAGCGCTGTCTCACCAGCACAAGATGCTGACTCCCTGTGCCCTGCTTCCCCTTGCCACTGCGCTCTGCCACGTCCAATGCCATTCACAAGCCTGAGCCTGCCCTTTGCTCCCGCGTCCCCCCTATGCCCTGCCTGCTCTTTGGGCACCCAAGTGTGAGGCAGCAACTGGCAGCCGGGTGTCCTCTTGCCATCCTGCTCCGCTCTCTGGCCGCCTTTGCCACCCTGGTGTGCCCCAGAGCTGCGGCTGTTGGACCTCTCCCCTGGCCAGCCGGTGCTGTGCTCCCTCCCGCACTGGCCCCAGCCTGAACGGAGCTGAGGAGGCTCCAGGCCTGGCTCTGAGCCCCCCTGACTCTGTCCAGACCCCCGAACTTTGCTGCTGTCCCCCTGCGTGAACCCTCACGCCATGAGTAAGGGCGTGGGAAGGGTCTGCGGTGGCTGTTCCTTCCCCTTTCGGCAGCAGCAGTGGTGACAGGCAGCCTCGTGGCCCAGGCAGCCGCTGGGATGGAGGATGTCCACGTAGGTTTTTCCACATCATTTGTCCTTACAGGGGCTCTGGGTGTAAATGGTGCCCCTGGGCAGAAGCCAGCTGGGCACAGCACCAGGATGCTCCAAGGGTCCCTCTGTCAGCTCACCACCCCCCTTCTGCCCACCAGCAGCAGCAGCTGCCCGAGCATCCCTCTGCGTGTGCCTGTGCCGAGGGACTTGTGCCGCGACCAGCTCCCCGGCCTGGCCCCGCAGCCGAGCGGCCAGAGCTGCCCCACACGGGGCCGAGGCTGCCCGCGGGGTTCACGCTGCAGCACCAAGCCCATCCCTNAGCAGAGCGCTGGAAGATTCCTGCTCCAGCATCTCGGGGGGACTCAGGAGGTGAGAAGGGGCCAGGGAAGGTGTGGAGGGGGGATGTCCCAGCGTGATGCGGGAGGTGACTGTGCTGCGCACCTGGGTGCCTGGAGCTGGAGGGATCCGTCATGTGCGGTTTGCTGCTGGGATCGGTGCTGCCAAATGACGAAACGTCAGTGCTGGTTTCGGTGCCTGCAGGAGGGGATGATCCGCTTGGCTGGCACCGGCTTCGTCATCCTCGCTCAAACGAGCCAGNGGGGCAGCCGCGGCACTGGAGCTTCCCAAGATGCTCCCTGCCCTTGGCACGGGCTGTACTTCCCCGCGGGGGCTGGTGCTGGGCTCTCCCCGACCCAGCGCTGTCTCACCAGCACAAGATGCTGACTCCCTGTGCCCTGCTTCCCCTTGCCACTGCGCTCTGCCACGTCCAATGCCATTCACAAGCCTGAGCCTGCCCTTCGCTCCCGCGTCCCCCCTATGCCCTGCCTGCTCTTTGGGCACCCAAGTGTGAGGCAGCAACTGGCAGCCGGGTGTCCTCTTGCCATCCTGCTCCGCTCTCTGGCCGCCTTTGCCACCCTGGTGTGCCCCAGAGCTGCGGCTGTTGGACCTCTCCCCTGGCCAGCCGGTGCTGTGCTCCCTCCCGCACTGGCCCCAGCCTGAACGGAGCTGAGGAGGCGCCAGGCCTGGCTCTGAGCCCCCCTGACTCTGTCCAGACCCCCGAACTTTGCTGCTGTCCACCTGCGTGAACCCTCACGCCATGAGTAAGGGCGTGGGAAGGGTCTGCGGTGGCTGTTCCTTCCCCTTTCGGCAGCAGCAGTGGTGACAGGCAGCCTCGTGGCCCAGGCAGCCGCTGGGATGGAGGATGTCCACGTAGATTTTTCCACATCATTTGTCCTTACAGGGGCTCTGGGTGTAAATGGTGCCCCTGGGCAGAAGCCAGCTGGGCACAGCACCAGGATGCTCCAAGGGTCCCTCTGCCAGCTCACCACCCCCCTTCTGCCCACCAGCAGCAGCAGCTGCCCGAGCATCCCTCTGCGTGTGCCTGTGCCGAGGGACTTGTGCCGCGACCAGCTCCCCGGCCTGGCCCCGCAGCCGAGCGGCCAGAGCTGCCCCACACGGGGCCGAGGCTGCCCGCGGGGTTCACGCTGCAGCACCAAGCCCATCCCTGTGGAATTCCCCTGCCCAACTCTGAGGCTGCCGGTGCTGCCAGACGCAGGGGTTTCCCTGCTGCCCCAGCCCTGCCCCTGCTCCCTGCAGAGCCTCCAGAGAGTCACCAGAAAATCCCCGCGCCGGTGCGAGGAGGAAGCTGGTGAACAGGGCCATGAGTCAGTGGGAGAGGCTGGGCTGGGGGACAGAGCTGCCGCCAGCCGCCCCCAGCCAGGACAGTGGCCACCTGGCTCGAGGATGCTCAGGGCCACTGGCCATGGACCCACCGGTGCAGCCTGGAGCCAGCCGGGGCTGGGTAAACGTGGGCTTGCCAGGGCGGGTTCCGTGGCGTGTGGAGCCCTGGCTCTCAGCTCCTCCTGCCATCGCTGTGCTCCAACCCCTGCTCTCCAGCCAGGGCTGCTCTGCTCTGCCAGGCTGGAGCTCTGCCCTCTGGGAGCCACAGCTGGTGCGGTGCCGTGTGGTGCAGGAGGTGCCATGGTGGTGCCGTGCGGTGCTGTGCGGTGCAGGTGGTGCCATGGCGGTGCAGGAGGTGCCGTGCGGTGCCGTGTGGTGCCATGGTGGTTGTGGTCGTGTGCCCAGGCTGCGGGAACTGCAGCTCCTGTGTGCAGAGGAAACAAGGGAACAGCATGAGAAAGGCCCAGGGATCTGTCAGGGTGCTGGGGAGGCCAGAGGCGGGTCTGGCCCCCCAGCTGTGCCCTGGAGCTGGTGTCAGACATCCCCTCGCCCAGGCTGTCCCAGGGGCTCGTGCTTCCATCACAGGGGTGTTTCCATATCCAGCTCCTGCACCAGCTCCGTGTGCTGTGGGCTGAGTTCCTGGCAACCTGGAGAGCAGGGCACACGGAGCAGTGTCTGCTCCCCACGCACCCGAGGAGCCATCGGCTGTGGGGGGGGTCTCGGGACACCTCAGCAAAGCCCCTTCCTTGCCTCGGCTGTGGCCAGGCAGGGAGCACGGGGACCTGCTGTGAAGAACTGGGCCATGCACAGGAGCAAGAGGTGGGTGGTTGGACCCTGCAGGGAGGGGTGGCTGTGGGGGTGACCTGGCTGTGGGGGTCCCTGGCCTGCATCCCCCCAGGCACCGCGGGCTGGACGTGTTTGTCACCCAGGACGCAGGATGGAGGCTGCTCGTGGAGCAATTTCCTCCGCCTGGGAACGGGGGCTGCTCTTGCAGGGCTGTGGTGGGGAGTGAGGCAACCTCGCGATTTCTCAGCACCGCTTCCTCCCGGCGAGGATCACACTGCCCGTCACTCCCCGCGTCCTGCTGGTCGTGCCCCACTGCAGTGCCCCACAGGCACTGGGTGCCTGCTGGCAGCTCGATGGCTCCACTGCACGTGGCTGGGCTGGCAGCAGGGCCGTGGGATGCCAGCTGGGCAAGGAGCGGGTCCTGTGCCTGCGGCGAGCCTGTCTGAGTCCATCTGCCCCACACGGGTGATACCCCCCAAGGGATGAGAACCCCCTGGGCATGGGGGCTCCTCTGCGAGGGGTCAGGACAGTGTGGCCTCTCGCCCCTCACCACCCCTCAGCCTCACTGCACACCAGCATAACCAGTTTGTCCTCTGGCTGGGGTGTTCAGGAGGCAGGAGCACAGGGCACCAACAGGGATGGGGTGCCCAGGAAGATCATCCTTAGCTTAGGGCTCAGCGGCTATCCTGGGGCTAGTGAGAGATGGGGAGGGGGGACCTGTCCTGGGACCTGTCCCTCGGGTAGCATCGCTGGGCTGCACCAGCCCTCCCGCCTCTCCGGCTGACGCTGCGCCTTTCCCTCCGCTCTGCCATCTGTTTCCTCTCACTCCTCATCTCTGTTTGCTTTCCCCTTCACCACTCTCATTCCCACAAGCGTCGGCACTTTGGGAGAAGCAGGAAAACACCATCCCATGGTGAGGTTTGTGCTGTGCCAGGTGGGAACCTGAGTCAGCAGCACCCTGCAGGGCAGCCGGAGGCAAGGATGGGGCACCCTCATGTCCCGCCCGCCCAGCCTGAGCATCCCTGGGCATGGAGCTGCTCCCGTGCAGGCTCTGCCTTGGTCCTGAGAGGCTTTGCCAGGCAGCTGCCAGTGAATGAGTTTAGAGAGACCCAGGGGGTGATGAGCCAAGAGGATCTCCTGTGCTGGGAGCGCACAGGATGGACTCTGTGTTCCAGTGAGGGCCCAAGCTCTGGCAGCTGGCTCCCAGGCAGGCAGGGTGCAGGCACCAGGGCTCTGGGCAGGGGGGCTCCTGTGGCTCTGCCCATGCAGCCCTGGCACCCACTCAGGCCCCCACAGGTCTGGCTCTGGTGGCATCAGCCCTTGATGTCACCGGTGCAGTGGCACATCTGTGGGGTCCGGAGCATCCAGGCAGCCCCGTGGCTTCCACAACCCCCTGACATCCCCGCTGCCACCACAGGGCAGCCACATGGCAGCCAGACTGTGCCATGCCCTGGCACAGCCACTCGACCACTTGCCCTCACCCCATCCTTGCGCCTGGCGTGGCCGTGGGACCAAGCTTGTTTTGTAAACAAGGTGATGAAACAGTTAAGGCAGAAACGGAGGAGCCTGAGTGTGCGTTTCGTCACTGTGGGAAGGGAGCGTGAGTAGGAGGCTGAGGGGTCTGAGGGTGACTCACTGCCCTCTCTACCTCATAAATAGGAGCTGGAGCCGCTGCACCTAGAGCAGAGCAGCAGAGCTACAACCCTCCTGCCAGCACCGACATGGCTCTTGTCCTCCTGGCCCCGCTCGCAGTGGGGCTGCTGGCCCTGTCCTGCTGTGCGGCCCCACTCCAGAGCAAGCCACAGGCGGTTGTCACCTTCCCGGGGGAGCTGGTCAGCTCCCTGTCGGACCTGGAGCTGGCAGAGGTGAGGGGGATGGGGCCTCACGGCATGCTCCTGGCACCCAGGACCCCGACAGGCTCCTGCGGCAGCAGCGTGGGGCTGCAGGCTGAGCTGGGGAGCTGCTCTGGGCTGGGGTCAGGCACCACTGCTCTGCGGTGCCTGGGGCTGCCCGGGCCCCTTCCCGCCTCACTCAGCCCCCCCGGCTGCCTTTCCCCCCTAGAGCTACCTGATGCGGTTCGGCTACGCCACCGAGGGAGAGGCGAGGACGGGCAGCAAGCGCTTGTCCCTGGGCAAGGCGCTGCTCAGGATGCAGAAGCAGCTGGGGCTGGAGGAGACGGGGCAGCTGGACGCTGGCACGCTGGAGGCCATGCGAGCTCCTCGCTGTGGCGTCCCCGACATGGGAACCTTCCTCACCTTCGAGGGGGACCTCAAGTGGGACCACATGGACCTGACGTACCGGTGAGTCTGCCTCAGGAGACGGACCCTCGTGCCCATGGGGTGATGATGCCCAGGGGATGGAGATGGGCAGCTCAGCCCAGCCGCTGGCCTGGCCTCGGTGCCGCCGGCACAGCCGGGTCTCGGCACAGCCAGGGCCGGGCTGGAACAGTGGCAACATCTGCTCCCTGAGCCCCGGCCTGAGGCTGGCGGCTGGCTGCTCTGCCTGGCAGTGCCAGCGCTAATATCTCCTGCTGGGGTGGAGACACATCCCTGATGTGCGCCCAGAGCAGGGTCACTCCTGCATCAGCAGCTGGGACCCCTCAGCACTGACCCCCTGCTTGCCCCTGGCAGGGTCATGAACTACTCCCCTGACCTGGACCGCGCCATCATCGACGACGCCTTCAAGCGGGCATTCAAAGTGTGGAGTGACGTGACCCCCCTCACCTTCACCCAAATATACAGCGGCGAGGCCGACATCATGATCATGTTTGGCAGCCAAGGTGACGTCCTGCGGGGAGGCTGGGAGCTGGCTCAGCCATGGGGAGAGGGCGGGTGGTGTGCCATGCCTGCAGCACTGTCACCCTGTGTCCCCTGGGCCATGTCTCGCCATGCCCAGGGTCCCTCTGCCTCTGCCTGTGCTTATGCTGGGGGCGTGGGTGCTCCTCGGGCAGGGCCGGCTCTGAGGGTGCTTGTCTCCACAGAGCACGGGGATGGGTACCCCTTCGACGGCAAGGACGGGCTCTTGGCCCACGCCTTTCCCCCAGGCCGGGGCATCCAGGGCGATGCCCACTTTGATGACGATGAGTTCTGGACGCTGGGAACTGGCATAGGTAAGGGCAGGGCCTGGAGGGTCGGGGGGGCTGCCAGTGGCTGCCCCAGCCCTGTCGCTGATTCGCCCCTCTGCCGAGCAGTGGTGAAGACCCGCCACGGGAACGCCAACGGGGCCGACTGCCACTTCCCCTTCATCTTCGAGGGACAGTCGTACTCGCGGTGCATCACCGAGGGGCGCACGGACGGGCTGCCCTGGTGTGCCACCACCGCCAGCTACGACCGGGACAAGAAATACGGCTTCTGCCCCAGCGAACGTGAGTGGCACCAGCCACGGCTGCAGCCCTCGCCTGGCCCAGCGGGTGCCCGGGGCTGTCCTCACCCCTTCTCACCCCACAGTGCTCTACACCAGTGGCGGCAACAGCGACGGCTCGCCCTGCGTCTTCCCCTTCATCTTCGATGGCACCTCCTACGACACCTGCACGACGGACGGGCGCTCTGACGGCTACCGCTGGTGTGCCACCACCGCCAACTTTGACCAGGACAAGAAATACGGCTTCTGCCCCAACCGAGGTGCGAGCGGGCAGGGGGTGCGCGGGGAGGGGTGCACGGGGTGCCTGGTCCCCAGCTGTGATGTGGAGACTGGACACCCAAGGGGTCCCGGGGCTGTCCTGGGGTCCGGCTGTTTCAGCCAGGAGCTGGGGCCAGCCCCACTCATGCTGCCCTGCAGACACAGCCGTGATCGGTGGCAACTCCCAGGGGGACCCCTGCGTCTTCCCCTTCACCTTCCTGGGGCAGTCCTACAGCGCCTGCACCAGCCAGGGCCGGCAGGACGGCAAGCTCTGGTGTGCCACCACCAGCAACTACGACACCGACAAGAAGTGGGGCTTCTGCCCGGACAGAGGTACCAGCCCCCCGCCTGCGCCCCCCGGCCCCGTGCCGTGCTGCTCACGGTCCCTGGCTGGCGTGTCCCCTACCACCGGGCATTGAGGCTGGTGCTTTCCCTCAGGTTACAGCATCTTCCTGGTGGCTGCCCATGAGTTCGGGCACTCGCTGGGGCTGGACCACTCCAGTGTGCGCGAGGCCCTGATGTACCCCATGTACAGCTACGTCCAGGACTTCCAGCTGCACCCAGATGATGTGCAGGGCATCCAGTACCTCTACGGTGAGCGGGACTGCGGCCGGGCGTGCCGGGGGTCCCACACTGCTGTGCCAGCCCCCAGCCTCATGCCCTCCCCTGCATTCGCTCAGGTCATGGCTCTGGCCCTGAGCCCACCCCTCCTGTGCCCGTGCCCACCGAGGAGCCCCAGCCTGTGCCCACGGAGGCCGGCAGCGCCTCCACCACTGAGGAGGAGGGGGAGACGCCGGAGCCCACCGCTGAGCCCGTTCCCGTGGACCCCAGCCGGGACGCCTGCATGGAGAAGAACTTTGATGCCATCACGGAGATTAACGGGGAGCTGCATTTCTTCAAGGATGGGTGAGGGGCAGCACGCGGCGACTCATGCCCTGCAAGTGCTGGGGGAGTGAGGGGACGTAGGGGGACACGGGGCCATGACGGGAGTGTGGGGGGACACGGGGTTACGCCAGGCTGAGGTTGGCTGACCTTCCCCACCAGGAAATACTGGACCCACTCATCCTTCTGGAAGTCGGGCATCCAGGGCGCCTTCTCCGTGGCAGACACTTGGCCCGGCCTCCCGGCTGTCATTGATGCCGCATTCCAGGACTTGCTCACCAAGAGGATCTTCTTCTTCGCCGGTGAGTTGTGCCCCTGCTGCTCTTGGGGTCCCGGTGCCCCCGGTGCGGTGAGGAGCCCGGTGCTGCCGCGGTGCCCTCGGCGCCAGCTGATGCCCGCACTCTCTCCCGCGGCAGGTCGGCAGTTCTGGGTGTTTTCTGGCAAGAGCGTTCTGGGCCCGCGGGGCATTGAGAAGCTGGGCATCGGGAAGGGAGCCAGGCGCATCTCGGGAGCCCTGCAGCGGGGACGCGGCAAAGTGCTGCTCTTCAGTGGGGAGAGCTACTGGAGGTAAGAGGGTCTGTGTGGCCACAGCGGTGCCCGCTGGCATCCTGGTGAGGGGCTGGGACAGAGGGCTCCCGGCAGCCCTCAGCACCACGCTGCTCTCCCTGCAGGCTGGACGTGAAGGTCCAGAGAGTGGACAAGGGTTACCCCCGTGCCACCGATGACGTCTTCACCGGCGTCCCACTCGACGCACACAACGTTTTCCTCTACCAAGGTGAGTGGGGATCTGTCAGGTGGGGACTGTGTCATCACTCCTGGGCTGCCCCGAGCCTCCGGCGAGCAGGGCCTGATCACCCTGGTGCTGCGCTCGGGATGTTCATGGGTGCAGAGGATGGTCGCAGTGCAGGGCATGTCCTCAGCCCTGGTGTGGCCCTGCGGTGGGGCTGGACAGGCTCTGGCAAGGGCTGTCTGCCAGGGCCAGATCCCCGCATGCCTGCGCCACTCGGGCAGCTGCTGGGATGGCTCCTGGCACAGCCACCCTCCTGCTGACCCTCCGTTCCCTCCACCTTGCTCCTCGCCCAGACAAGTACCACTTCTGCCGGGGCAGCTTCTACTGGAGGATGACGCCGCGCTACCAGGTGGACCGGGTGGGCTACGTCAAGTACGACATCCTGCAGTGCCCCCAGCACTGAGGAACCCACCGGCCGCCAGGCCCTGGCCGACACACGGCTCCCTGCCCACAGCTCCTGGCTCCCGGGCTCCCGTCCTGCAGCCTGATCCTCGGGGCACCGGGGGCTGCGCAGCCTCGTGGTCATGGGGCAGCCCCCGCTGAGGGGGGGGCTTCGCTGTCTCCCCAGCGGGAAAGGACACGAGTCCTGGGGTCAGCCCTTGGCAGCTGCCCAGGGAGCCCCGGCTGGGGAACAGGACTCTTGCCACAGCTGGTACCGTGCCGCCGGCTCTGCCGCGCTGAGACGTTTGCCTGGTGCAAACTGCACTTGGATTTGGAGCGACTTTGTCTTTTTCCCGAGCCAGCTGGGCTGGGCCACGCTGGGCTCCGCGGGGAGCTGGTCCCAGGGCTCGGCCACGGCGGGGGCGTGGGCTCGGCGTTGCTCCTGCCCGCTGCCCACCCCGCTGCCCACCCCACTGCCCACCCCGCCAGCACCGGACACCTGTTTTTAATAAAGTCGATCCTTTGGACACGGCCTCCGAGCGTTCTGCCAACCAGCTGGGCTATAGCGGGGTGAGCCCCCAGGTCTGCTGGGCTGGGTGGGAGCCGCTGGGCGCCGGTGAGGAGGGGGCTGCTGGACACGGGGGCTGCTGGGGGGGGGTGCTGCAGCCAACTCCCCCTTCTGCTGAGAGCTCCTGGACCCCTCGGGGACACTGGGGCCCACCAGGGAGGATGTTCCTCGGTCCCAACGTCCCCGACACCGGCCCCCCAAGCGCCCCCAGCCCCCCGGGGTCCCTGCGCC
>WEIS01012784.1:34613-50721 GCA_013389965.1 Todus mexicanus
GGGGCGGGAGGAGCCGCTCGGACCGGGGCCGCTGCCGAGCCGAGCCCAGCTGAGCCGAGCCTTGTCGAGCCGAGCCCAGCCCTGTCCTGCCGAGCCGAGCCGAGCGGGTCCCCTCGGTGCAGCCCGTGCCGTGCCGTGCCGGGCGTGCTGCAGTGCAGGCGGCAGGGCCAGGGCCGCAGCCCCGCGGGCGGTGGGGCCGCCAGGCCCTGGCACAGTCCCGTGGCTGCGGGCGCCTTGGGCTGAGCTCCCCCTGGGGCACCCGGCAGCCGAGCTGCTGCTGCTGCGGAGGGTCCACATCCAGCCCCCGGCAGCTGTGCCAACACAGCATGCCCTCCTGTAGGTGCTTCTGTCAGGGACAGGGGTGGGCTGGCGCCAGGGACGTGCTGCTGTGTGCTCCAGGGGACCTGCGATGCCTCTTTGACTGCCCCCAGCCCCTACCAGGTCCCCTGGCCGGGAGGGGACAGTCATCCCTGGCAGCTGCTGCAGAAGTCCCTGGCTGCCTGCAGAGAGGCTCTGGGCACAGCCGCGACCAAGCTTTTGGAGCTCGCTCTGCTCCACCGACCTGAGCCTATTTATCTGCTTGTTTATTCACGGCTCCACTCAAGGTCAGGGCTGGCAGGAGTCTTCTGGGGGCACCTTGCTGGGCTGGGGGGAGCCACACTGGCCCCTGGCTGTGCCCTTCCCTGGGCTCTCGCCCTCCCCTTGCCCTCTGCAGCACGAGGATCCATCCCGCTTGCTGCGTTTCCATCGCAGCGATGCTGGTGACAGGCATTTCTGCCTTGCTGGAGTCTGACAGGAGGGCTGGACGCGGCGCTGCTACAGATGGACCAGGCAGACCGTGCTTAGAGCCAGGCCTGGCGATGTGGTGTCCTGTGGGCCAGAAGGCGCAGGGCTGGAGGCGGCGGGGGCCTTGGGAGCGTGTCTGAGGGGAGAGGCAGCGCAGGGCTCCCTGTGCCCATGCTGAGGGCAGCTGCTGTGGGGCGGTGGGTTTGCTGAGGGTCACACTGAGCTCCCTGCGTGGGGTCTCTCTGTGGGGACTGTGAATGCTCTGGGGGTTGGCAGAGCTGTTGCATGCCAGCACATCCCGGCGCTGTCTGGCCATCAGCTTGCTGTGCCCAGCGGAGCTGCTGAAGCCGTGTGTAGCACTTAGACCACTGCTGCTGGAAAGGCTGAGCTGCATCCCGGCGCAGGTCCCTGTGCTGGGAGCCGGCAAGTGCCTCATGACAAGGGCTGGAAGGGCTCCAGCGAGGTCCGGGCCAGTGGCAGCCCCTCTGGGAAGGTGTGGGGAGCAGGGGAGTGGGCAGTGCTGGCAGTCCAGGCTGGCAGTGTGCACCGCTCTGTTTGGGGTGTAGAGATGCCAGACGCAGCCCTGCTGCAGGTTGCCGTGCCAGTGCTCCAGCCTGGAGGCACCGAGCTGTCTGGGGAGGAGAGACCCGGGGCTGGGAGTTTTGCTGGAGCTTGCGTCCACGGCCATTTCCAAGGCAGGGCACAGGCTGCTGGAGAATCAGTGAAGCTGTTTAAACACATCCAGCCAGAGCGCCTGTGCTGGAAATCCTGTGCCTGCAGGGCCGGCTGATCAAAGGGAGGATAATCCTGGGTTTAGGAAGGAAGAGGATAGGTCTGAAGTAGCAGTTGGTCCAATTTGGGTCAGACAGTGAAAGAATCCAGCCCAAAAGGCCACTCGGTGTGCCTGCTGGCTGGAGGGGTGACACACGGCGCTGGGGCAGGGGCAGCACCCCCACCCCCATCCAACTCCACCCCACTGCCACGCTGCAGCTAGGAGCCGGCACTGCTGCGTGTGCCGCTGGCATGAGCCAGCACCTCTCTGGCCACTGGTGGTCTCTGCCTTGGCAGGGGCTCCGAGGCCTTTCCAAGGGTCACCCTCCCCGTGGCAGCGGCAGATACCCTCTCTCAGGGGAGATGAAACCTGAGGTGCAAGATGTTGTAAGAGCCCCTTGTGCACCCCTGGGACAGCAGCCCAGGGCCAGGCCAGTGGACATGTGTCCAAGTCCCCTTGATGGTGGGGAGGTGACAGAACAGTGCCGTGGCCTCCCCAGTCAGCAGCTTCTGCAGAACGGCAGCAGCCAGGGACAGCAGCCAGGGCCACGTGCTCACCCGTGTGCTCGCCGGGCTGCCGGGGTCACCCTGGGGTGCCCCTCCTGGCTGTCAGCGGGCAGAGTCTCGGGGAGCAGGAGGCGGCTGCCGCCAGCCAGTGCCGTTGAGTGCTCTGGCAAGAGTCAAGGTGCCCTGTGTGCCTTCCGGGGAGCCCCGGGGCGTCCCCAGGCGTGTGAGCGTTCGCCGCACTGCTGCTGCCCCTGGGGCTGGCGGGATGATGAGGGGGGTCAGGCCTGTACAGGGAGTCCCTGCGCTGTCGGCTCCCCTGTGCCAGCACCCAGCGAGCTCCGGGGCACTGCAGGAGCACAAGTGGAGGTGCAGGCGGTGTGTGGGGTGAGGGGCTGCCCCCACACATCCCCCCCTCTCCCGCTGCTCCTCCCAGCCAGTACTGCAGCCCCAGCACCCAATGTCCCTGGCAAGGGCTCACCATGGAGCTGGCCCTGGTGGTGTTCAGTGGCGGAGATGAGCTGGCCGTGGCCAGGCAGGAGCAGCAGTGCTGGCAGCAGCTCTGGTTCATTAGCCCACAGGGTTTCGTTGTCGGGGCTCCCCCAGCGATTGCTCGGTGCCCTGCGCCATGTAACACGATTAGAGAGGATTTGGGATAAGGGACGTGACGCTTCCCAACCCAATTTAGGGCTGAGTAAAAAGCCATTAGGAGATCAAACTGTGGCTGGTGCTGCAGCTTGAGTCTTGCCCTGTGGGGTGGGCGAGCTCCCAGGGTGCAGGAAGGGTTCCTCGGCCTGAGCAGCAGAGCCGGCGTTGGGGTGCACTGGGCGGGCAGGGTTGGCAGTAGCCCCTGCGGCGAGCAGGACGGCGCGGTGCCCATGGCTGGGCTGCAGGTTTCTGCCAGCAATCCCGCGGTGAGCCCTTCCAGCCGCCGCAGCAAATTAAAAGGCCGATTCACGTTGAGTGATCCCTGGGGAGGGGGGCGGCTGAGTGCCGGGATCGAAGCCTGGCATGGCTCAGCTCTGCTCCGCTCGCACTGCCTCTCCCATGCCGGGCTGTGCTGGGGGAGCAGGGCACGGGCAGGCCCGGCAGGTGCTGGGGGGCCTGGCACTGCCCTGCACATCACTGTGGCCAGGCAGCGTCACCCCATTGTTAGGGACTGGCCGTAGCAGTGGTGAGTGGGTGGCGGGATGGGCACTGCCCGGTGCCCCTGCCTGCCCGACCACAGGCCCCGTGGCAGCTGCCAGGAGCGGCTGCACCAGCCCCTCTGCGGCAAAACGGTCTCCAGCAGCAGAGGGGAGCGCGTCGTCACCCGGGACCCCGCGGTCCTGGCACTTAACTCCTCCTGGGCTGCGGGGCTAGGGGTCCCCCGAGCTCTGCCCCAGCAATGCCAGAGCTGTGCCGCGGGCACATCCCTGTGTCCCCGGCTCCCAACAGTCCGAGGCCTCCCCTGGTGCCGGTGCTCCCGGCACTGCCAGGCGAGGGGCTACCGTGCCCTGGGCCAGCCCGGGCAGTGCCAGCCCGGGGTCCCTGTGGTGCTGGGGCGGCCAGTGCCCTGGGCTGGGGGTTGTGGGGCTGGAAGGTTTGGGTGCTGCTGTGGTGCCAGCGGGCTGGAGCGTGGGCACCCCAGGGTGCTGCTGGCGTTTGTCGTGCGGGGCTGGGCGGTGCCAGTCCCGGGGGTCCGGCGGGCGCTGGTGATCGAGGCGCGGGGGCTGTGCGGGGTGTGCGGGGTGTGCGGGGCCGGGCCCGGCCGCCTGCGCCGTTACATAAGAGCGGGAGCCGAGGCGGCCGTGGCTCGCCGTTGCCATGGAAACCAGCACGGTGATGTCGTCGGTCGGGTACCAGGCGGCGAGGCGAGGCCCCCGCGGGCTCCGCTCTCCCGGTGGGGTCCCCGGTCCTCGGCAGCCGCTGAGCGCATCCCCCCTGCCAGGCTGCCTGTGCCCCTGAGGTGCCGCCTGGCTGCGCTCAGCCCCTGCAGGGGGAGGTGGGCTCCAGGGACCCCTCAGTCCCACATCCTTCCACCTCTGTGCTGGGGAAGGGCCCCGCCGGCAGCCTGGAGGGTGTCCCTGTTGGCATGGTACATGCCTCATGTCCGTGCGGTCCCTGGAGGTGGTGCAGGTGGGTGGGAACTGTGGCAAGCAGGTGGGCGCCAGCCCGTGCCGCTGCTGTTACCTAACGAGTGCTGGGTGAGGTGATTTAGACCAAACCCAGAGCAAGGAGCACTTTGGGTCCGTGCTCAGAACTCCCCATGCACCGTTCAATGAGGCAGCGTGTGCTGACGGTGCAGTGTGTCTGAGGGGGCTCTGGAGTGAGGCTGGCTGGACCCGTGGGCCGGGATGTCGTGGTGCTGCCGCCACGGCCATTCCCATGCAGGAGTTTGGCTGCACCATCAGGGACGCTGCCGCTCTGCTGCTCCGTGCCGGAGGAACCCCCAGACTGGTGTGAGGGTGGGGAGCAGCTCGCGGGTTGGCATCACCTGCGGTGCTTGGGGCTTCGCCTCCTGGTCAGCCAGGAGCACCACTTCTGCTGGGGAAATTGCAGATGGTGAATCACCACCTCACGCAGGCAAAGCAACTCCCAGGATCCCAAACATGAGTCAACTGGCAGGAGGCAGGTGGTCTTCAAAGGACTGGGTTGCTCCGAGCGGTCACAGGGTCTGTCCTGGGGCTGCCAAGGTGTGTGGGTGGCTGCATCGCCCTGGCCCATGGGTGGCCCTGGCCCTGGGCACTCCTGGGCTCAAGGCTGGCAGAGGGACCATCTCTCGCCCTGGCTGAGGTGTGGGGCAGGTCTGTGACCCTGCCCATGCAGGCAGCTGGCCCAGCAGTGCTGCTGCCACTGGCGGTGCAATGGCCCTGGCCACAGGGCCATGGTGGTGGAGGTGGCTGCGGTGTGGGGAGCCCCTCTCCCCCCACCCAGGGCTGGGGACCAGGCCCGACTTGCCCGGGTTTCTTTGTGCCGCTCTGCCAAGCACCGTGTCCTCTGGCTCCCCGGCCCTGCACGTCCCCGGCCCGCCCTTCCCGCTGGGCCTCCGCTCAGGCTGCACTGCTCCGGCAGCGCTGTCCTCCCTGACGCTCTATTTCCAGCCTGATTTATTTCTGCTGCTCTGCAGCTCGGCTGCTTTCCTTGCTGTTAAGCCGACTCTGGGTTTCTTCTGCACGACATCGTTAATGCAGCGAGCAGCCTCAGCCCTGTCCCAGCAGCTCTGCAGGCTCTGTGCCGCTGCGGCCGGGAGCCCCTGCCCTCAGCGGCAGCACCACCAGACACCTCTGCCCTGTTGCGCAGCCGGCGAGGCCGTGGGCCCTGCTCCTGTGCTGCGTGTTGGGGAGCAGGACCAGACATCCAGCTGCTTGCCCTGCTCCAGGCGCCGCGCTGAGCCTGTGCCCCTGCGCCGTGACGTGCTGAGCAGCCAGCCGGATCCTGCCCTTGCCGACACGGCGCTGTGGGCAGCCTGGCGCGCTCACCCTCGGGTACCCTGTGCCGTGAGTTATTGTCGCCTGCTGTCCCGCCGGGGGGTTCCCCCTGGATCCACACCGCTCGCCTCACTGCGTGGATGCGCTCCGGCGGGTCTCGCGCTGGCACGACCGTGCAGGGCAGCACATGGCTCCAGCTGACGGGTGGCCCCTGCTCCTGTGGCGTGGGAGGCCATGCAGTGGCTGGGATGCAGGAGCTGCTGCTGCCTGTCCCGAGGTCAGGCACAAGCGTGGTGATCGTGGCCCTGGCAGCTCTTCCACGGGAGCTGGGGTGCAGCCACAACCCTCCTCAGTGGGGTTGGAGCTGCCTGGCTGACCCAGCCGCATCTCCGCAGGCGATGGCAATCCCAAGGAGAGCAGCCCCTTCATCAACAGCACAGACCTGGAGAAGGGCAAGGAGTACGATGGCAAGAACATGGCCCTCTTTGAGGTAGGGCATGTGGGTGGTGGGGCAGGGAGGGTCCCTGGGGAGGGGTCAGAGCTGGGCAGCTGTCCCACAGCACCCTGACCCACGCCCTGCGCACCGGCACACGCTGGAGCCCCAGGACAGGGTCCTCCTGCTACTGATGCCATGGTGGGGGGGCATCTGGTGAAGTCCCTGGGCCCTGGGGCTGGCTGGAGTCCCACAGAACTGTCCTCATGGCTTGGGGCTCTGCTTTCCACAGGAGGAGATGGACACGAGCCCCATGGTCTCGTCCCTGCTGAGCGGGCTGGCCAACTACACCAACCTGCCACAGGGCAGCCGGGAGCACGAGGAGGCTGAGAACAATGACGGGGGCAAGAAGAAGCCGGTGCAGGTGAGGGACACAGGAGGGACACAGCCCCTTCTCCAGAGGCTGCCCCAGGGACAGATGGGTCCTCCAGCCACTGCCGGGGGTTCAGTTTCCCCCGGTGTCCCTGGCTGCAGTGCAGGGGGAGCGGAACCCCTCGCTCCTCTGCCAGCCAGACCCACGAGCCCTGACAGCTGCCCGCTCCCTTGGCAGGCCCCGCGGATGGGCACCTTCATGGGCGTCTACCTGCCCTGCCTCCAGAACATCTTTGGGGTCATTCTCTTCCTGCGTCTCACCTGGGTGGTGGGGATCGCCGGCATCATGGAGTCCTTCTGCATGGTCTTCCTCTGCTGCTCCTGCGTGAGTGATGAACACCCACGGGCCCCGCCTGGGGTCTGGGCATTACTGGCCGGGCTGGTTGTGCTGTGGAGTGGTGCACTGGCTACCATCCCACGCTGCCCCTGCCCTTGCCCCTGCCCCTGCCCCACTTACAGCCAGGAGAAGCCTTTGGTTCCCAAAGGAATCAGCAGCAGAGCGGTGCCCAAATGGCGACCCAGATCGTAGCTGCCGTGCAGGGGAGATGTGTGTGTGTGCGGGTCCCCTGCCCACGCCGTGCTGCAGTGACCTGTCCTGTCAGGACAGTGACCCTGGGCAGAGGTTGGCGGGGAGGGGCGGGGGCTGAGAGTGGGTAGTGTCCTGGGCAGCCTGGGGACCCTTCTGCACTGCTGGTCCCTCTGAGGGGCTCAGCCCCTGAGCTGTGCTGTGCTGCCGGCCAGCAGCCCTGCCCACCCATCCATGTCTCGATGCAGCCGGCTCTGCCCCGGGCATCCTGACCCTGTGACACATCTTGGCGTGGCCCAGGGGAGCCCCATGTCCTGGTGTGACCCCAGCTCTCTCTTCCTGCTCCCTGCCCCTCTGCCCCAGTAAGGAGGCAGCTCTGCCAGATGCCAACACAGTTTTTCTTCCCGCAGACGATGCTGACGGCCATTTCCATGAGTGCGATCGCCACCAACGGCGTGGTGCCAGGTAGAGCCGAGCCTGTGTCTGTGTGTGTGCTGAGGGCGAGGGGATCTGCCTCCCTGCACGTTGGGCTTCTGGGTGGCAAAGGGGTTTTCCCAGAGAGCATCCCCCAAGGCTGCCCTGCTCCCTGGGCCGTGCAGCTGAGCTCTGTGGTTGCCCTGTGCCACTGACACCGCCGCCAGCCACTCCCCAGCCTTCTGCCACCAGCCCGCGCAGGTTCCCCATGGCTGGGGGGAGCGAGGAGCTGGAGCTGCCATCCGTTCCCAGAGCCGCGAGGTGCAGATGGCAGCAGGAGCCACCAGCCACGGCTCCACCCTCTGCCAGACTGGGGAGCCAGGGAGACAGGCTGGCAGCAGGACAGGGAGCTGGGCGCTGGGCACTGTGGGCTGGGCAGCGGGGTAGTGTCTCCTGCTGGCAGCCCTGGGCCGTGCCAGATGTGAGGATGCTGCTGTGTGCACTCCCTACCCCCGGGGAGGCACAGGCAGGGTCTGACCGTGCGGTTGCCTCTGGACTTCCTTCCCCAGAGCATGCCCAGCCCTGCAGAGCCTGGGGAGCTGGGAGCGGGTGAGCTGTGCAAGCCCAGCTGGTCATGGCAGTGACAGCCCCAGTGCAGGGTGTAATTAAACCTATTTATCTTCCTGCTGCCGCAGCGGGACCATCGATCCTGCTCTAAGGGCTCCTTTGGGAGGATGGAGCAGGGCATGGCCTGTGTCCCTGGGCCTGTCTGGTGTCCCAGGGGACTCATGTCCCGCAGCCATCGCACCTGGCTGCCGGGCTCCCAGGAAATGGCTCTGCTGGTGCAATTGCTCCAGAGCCCCGGGGACTGTGTCCTGCCCTGTGCTGTAATGGGGTGCAGGGCTGCCCTGGCTCCACCCTGCCCTGGCAGGGCTGGGGTCACTGCTGGGGTCTAACCAGGACCCACCTTTGCTCTCTTTGGCAGCGGGTGGCTCCTACTACATGATCTCGCGTTCCCTGGGACCTGAGTTTGGTGGGGCCGTGGGGCTCTGCTTCTACCTGGGCACCACCTTTGCCGGCGCCATGTACATCCTCGGCACCATTGAAATCCTGCTGGTATGTGCCTGTTCCTTCCCCCCGTGTGGTGCTGGGGGCTCAGGGCAGGGCAGCTCTGGCTTTGCCTGCCCGTGCTGCTCGCTCCTCATGTCCTCAGCTGAGGCTTTGCAGTGGGGCTGAGAAACCCTTCCCCGGGAGCCCTGCATGGGGCCGGTTGCTGGGCAGTGATGCCATGACTCTCTCGCAGGCCTACATCTTCCCAGCCATGGCCATCTTCAAGGCAGAGGATGCCAGCGGCGAGGCAGCCGCCATGCTCAACAACATGCGCGTGTACGGCACCTGTGTGCTGACCTGCATGGCCACCGTGGTGTTCGTGGGGGTCAAGTACGTTAACAAGTTTGCCCTGGTCTTCCTGGGCTGTGTCATCCTCTCCATCCTCGCCATCTACGCTGGTGTCATCAAGTCGGCCTTTGACCCGCCGAGCTTCCCGTGAGTACGGCATCTGGTGGGGCTGTGGTGGCGCTGAGGCGTGCAGACGCCCGGCTGAGTGCCTTCTCCCCCCCAGGATCTGCCTCCTGGGCAACAGGACCCTGTCGCGCCACGGCTTCGACCTCTGCACCAAAATGGTGGTGGAGGGGAACGAAACGGTGGGCTCCAAGCTCTGGGAGCTCTTCTGCACCTCCCGCTTCCTCAATGCCACCTGCGACGAGTACTTCGCCATGAACAACGTGACTGAGATCGAGGGCATCCCCGGCGCTGCCAGTGGCCTCATCCAAGGTGGGCACGCACGCGGACAGAAGCACGGGGATGGAGGGATAGGGATGGAGGCACAGGGACTGGAGGATGGGGATGGCGCAGCAGGGATGGAGGGACAGGGATGGAAGAGCAGGTGGAGGCGTGGGGATATGGGCACAGGGATGGAGGAGCAGGACAAGCCCCAGGGGAGCTGTGGTGGTGCCTGCTGGGCAGCTCTGCTGGCAGGGCTGGTGCATTGGGGGCTGTTGCGCATGCAGTTGGCCAGCCCCTAGGGCATGCCAGACAGGTGAGGGGGCACACGGGTGATCCCTGGTGTGGGCTGCTGTGCTTCTCAGGTGCAGTGAGCTGTGCTTACACCATGCGGGGCAGCAGGACAGGCTCCTGCACCACGCGACCAAGCTGGGCTGTGCCAGCCAGACCGCAGCAGGACGGCTCCGAAGGATACACAAAAGCTAGGGAGGAGTAAATCCTCCCTCTGCTTCCTCTTGGCCTTGGGAAAGGCTGGTATTGATCTGAGGTTTCGTGAGGAGTGATGGGCCCTGAGGGACACTTTGCTGTTGCAGCCGCAGCCACGCTGGGAGAGTGGCCAGGGCTGCAAACACTCGTGAATTTGTTGGGAGGAGCCACTTTTGACCTGCTTTTCAGGAGCTGCTGGAATATTTGCCGGGTGCCCACACCCCGCAGCGGGTGGTGGAGGCTGATGCTCAGAGGGCATTTGCAGACCCCTGCTCCATGGGACTATGATTGCAGGAGCTGCTCTGGCTGGAGCCATGAGCAGGATCAGTCCCTCAGCAGCGCTGCAGCCGGGCCGGGCACGTCGGGTGCATGTGGTGAGCTCGCTGTGGCTCTGTCTCCAGTGAGTCCTGTGGAGCAGGGCAGGGTCTAGCGCACCCAGGCATGGCTGGTGCTTGCCGTGGAGCAGCCCTGGCTGCATCTCCACTGGGTACCAAGGCTGAGACTGTGTCGAGGTGGCCGTGGGGCTGCTCCAGCCTGTCCCTGCTGTGGTGGCTGCATGGACCTGGGTGCAGTAGCTTGAACTTTGCTGAGTGCTCAGTGGTACATCTGCGGGGTTGCATTGCAACATTGTGGTGGCATTTGCTGGGTGTTCAGGAGGTCCTGATAGCATCCAGCACCGTGCTCTCGTGGGGTAGATAAGAGGGGTCCCTGCCTACTGGGTACAGCCAGCTCCTGCTGGCAGCGGTCCTGCGAAGGAGGGGATGCTGAGCTCTGACCTGGGCCGATCAGTTTCGGTCAGGGCGGGGCAGGGCCCGGACCTGGCTCTGGGATGGCTGGTGGTGAGGTGACTGAGCTGGCAGCATCTTGAGATGAGATGTCACTGCGTGGACCCAACAGAGGTGGCTGGAGCTGGCGGTGCCCTCAGTGCTGCGTCTCCCTGTGGGGAGGAACTTCTGTGCCTTTCCGGGGAGATGAGCGTGGCAGGGCTGTGTCGGAGGGGGCTGCCAGCACCATCTGGCACCAGATGCGGACAGGGAAGGTGATGTAGCTGGAGAAGGGTGCTCAGCGCCGGGTACTTGGGGCTGGTGCCTGTGGGGTTTGCTGTGCCAAGGGCTGCCAGATGCTCCCCACCGGGCCTGGGCACTGGCTGCTCGCCGATGCTCCAGTTTCCCGCCGTGATCTGCGGCCAAGACAGCACGTGGAGGGACACTAAGCCTGTTACATCAGCCTTGCACTCGTAATCCCATCAAAAACATTATCAAGTTAACTATGACACGATCCACTTTCCTTAAACCTGTGTTGATCGGCATTAATTATATTACTCTCTTAATTATTTGCTGCTGCAATCCCATGTCCGCTGCTCCGGTATCTTGGAGGGACGATGCCAGCAGCAGAATGGACTTGCTCTGGTCACCCACCGGGGCTGCTGGGCCTGTCTGTCCCAGGCCGGGTGGTTCTGCACAGGCTGGGGGTGCCCGTCGCTCGCCTGCTGGGTGCCAGCAGCCGTGGCTACCAACCATGCCAGCTCCTTAGTGAGGCTGCGCCAGGGTGGAGCCGTGCTGGACACCCTGACGCTCTGTCCCTTCGGGGTACTAGGTGGGAGGGAGCTGTGCTGGGTGCAGGTGGCTCTCAGGCTCTTCCTCACGCCAGCCGCGCTGCTCGGCCCCTGTCCCCTTGCAGAGAACCTCTGGAGCTCGTACCTGACCAAGGGTGTGATTGTGGAGAAGCGCGGGCTGCCCTCCGTGAGCCCCCCCGACACGCCGGTGGACATGGACCAGCCCTACGTCTTCAGTGACATGACCTCCTACTTCACCCTGCTTGTCGGCATCTACTTCCCCTCGGTCACAGGTGGGAGCTGCCGCTGGCACCGTTCTGCGCCGCGGGGCACCGGTTGGCACACACGTGCTGCTGGGCTGGCTCCCTCCGAGTCCCACGTGCGCCTGCCCCCTGTGCTGGGAGCGGGGTGCTGGGTGCGGGGGTGGCTGGCAGCCTGCGCCTCCCACGCAGCCACCCGCGCTCCAGATCTGACGATGGTGTCGCTCAGCGTGGTGCTGACGTCCTGGGCTCCGGTATTTTTAGCTCCCTGGGGGCGGCAGAGCCCCCCCGCCCCAGTCCCGCTGAGGAGCTGCCACGGGCCCAGCCAACCCAGTCCCACCTGCGTCTCCAGGGGTGCCGGAGCCGGTGGCACCCCCAGGACTGTCCCGGGCACGGCTGTCGCTGGTGCCGCAGTGCTGCTTGGCACACAGACCTGGCGCCCTCCTGTCCAGCGCCCACTCACCAACGGGGCCCATTTTTTGTGTGGTGTGTCCCCTCTTTGTGACCAGCTCCGTGTGGCCACGTCCGGGCTGGGGCGCGGTGGGATGGCCACGCCGGCCACTGCCGCGGCGAGGGGCACAGGTTGTCCCTCGGGCTGTACTGAACCTGTGGTGCCAGCCGTGTCCCAGCCTGGCCTCCTGCCTTCCCAGAGCAGCGCTGGGGCTGGATCCCGTCCCTGTCACTGCCGCAGTCACTGTCCCTGCTTGAGCTAATTAAGGGCTAATGAGACAAGTCACTTAAGAGCGTTTTGAGCCTAATCCTTGAGTGGCCTCAGACTGCGGCTGGGCTCGGGGAGGGAAGTGCTGGCGGGGGAGGGACCAGGCTGGAGACCTTGAGCCGTGGCAGCGCCTGCTCTACTGGCAGCTGTGTGCCCGCTCCCCGTCCTGGCACAGCACCGAGCCGGTGGCCGGCATGAGCCGTCCTCCTGACAAGGGCCACGGCTTTGCCCACCCTGGCACTGTTCCCTCTTTCCCCAGGTATCATGGCTGGCTCCAACCGCTCTGGAGACCTGCGAGATGCCCAGAAGTCCATCCCCACTGGCACCATCCTGGCCATAGCGACCACCTCTGCGGTCTGTATCCTTCAGGGCCCACCGGGGCTGTGAGCCTGAGGGCAGGTGGGCTCACTGAGCCCTGCTGGGCTGGGCTGGGGGTCCTGGAGCTCCACTGGCAGGGGGCGGATAGGGCTTCATGTCCCGCTGGCTCTCCTTGACCACCTGGCAGATATCAGCTCCGTTGTCCTCTTTGGAGCATGCATCGAGGGAGTCGTCCTGCGTGACAAGTGAGCGTCCTGGGGCAGTGCGGGGCAGCCCCTGGGGGAGATGGGGGGCATGAGGAGGGGGCTGCAGCTGGGACACGTGAAGTGAATGGAATGACACTGGAGGATCCATGAAAGGTTCTGGGGTGAGGGAGCCGGGTTGTGGGAGCTCTTGGTAGGGGGCTGAGCCTGTACCAGGCATTGGGGGCCCGTGTGTGCCCTGCCCTGTTTTGCTGCACATCCGCAGCCCTCCCTGCTCCAGGCAGCGCGTGTTTGTCAACAGACAAGGCTGCCTGTGCTGCCTGCTTATCTGGGGCAGCCCAGCTTGCCGCACGCGGCAGGTGACGCTTCTGGGTCGCCAGCACCAACACAAACAGGATCCAGCTACACGCAGCCTCAGTTGGCCTCCTCCTGTCACAGGGGATGGGGACCCCCTGTCCTACACTTCCCCTTTGTCCCCTGCCATGGTCACAGACAGACAGGCCCCCCGTGACCTGGGATCCCGCTCCTTGCTTGTCTCCTGCAGGGCACGGGAACCGCCAGTAGCCGGGGCAGGGCCCTTCCCTGGTCCTGTCCTGTCCCCCCCTGGCAGTGTCCCTTGGTGGTCAACCTGCCGGTGACACTGGTTGTGCCACTGCAGCACTGGCACTCTCAGGGCTCAGCACTGGCACTCTCAGGGCTCAGCCCTGGGATGGAGCCACAGATGATGCTCTTGCCCCACAGGTTTGGCGAAGCCGTCAATGGGAACCTGGTGGTTGGCACCCTGGCGTGGCCGTCCCCATGGGTCATCGTCATTGGCTCCTTCTTCTCCACGTGTGGGGCTGGGCTGCAGAGCCTCACCGGAGCCCCCCGCCTCCTGCAAGCCATCTCCCGGGATGGGATTGTGCCCTTCCTCAGGGTAGGTGTCCCCCGAGCCTGGCACTGCCAGCACCGAGTGCTCACCGTGGCTACGACTCGCCCTGGCACGGGAGACTGGTGGGCACCTGTGCTGCCCGTGCTGCCCAAGCTGCCAGAGCAGCCTGCCTGCCATCATCCCGCCAGCACCGGCGTGGCGGTGGGTGACTTTGGTGGGCTCGGTTGCGTTGTCGGTGGGAGAATGCCGGGAAAGGTCAGGATCCCCTCCCCCCACTGCCGTGCGGCTTCATGTTTTATCTTCTGCTCTCGGAAGACGCGTTCTCACAACCTCATCTCCAAATCCAACCCGACAGCTCCCCCCAGGGAAGAGCCAGCTAATTTTATCCTCCTCCTTCACCCTGCCAGCCTAAGCCTCAGCTCTCGCTTGCTTGCGCCTCAGCACCCTCTAATGCGTCCAGACAAATGCTCCTGGCCCCCACCCTCGCGCCCAGACACCCCCCACCCCGTGTCCCTGCGCCGCAGGAGGAGCCGCTCTGCACCGGCAGCGTGTCCGTCTCTGGCACGTGGTGCCTGATTCGGCGCTGTCTGTGGCCAGGCTGAGCTGGTGCTCATCCCTGGGCCGAGGTCCTGTGAGGACAGGGGCTGCTCCGGGTGCCGGGAGGACTGTGGGGTCTTCTGAGAACAGGACTGCACTGGCAGCAGAGCCGGTTCCGCCAGCCTCGGGATCGCTCTCCCGGTTCAGGGTGTGCGCCAGCTCGCGGCGATGCTCGCACAGCCCCAGTCCCTGCTCCCAGCCAGGGCTGGACACACGGGAGGGTCTGGTCCCTTTGGGCTGTGCCGAGGACCCTCGCCCAGGCTGACATGGCTCTGAGGTCGCAGAGCCCTGACGTGGGCTCCTCTCACTCCAACTCCTCCCAGGTCTTCGGCCACGGCAAAGCCAACGGGGAGCCAACATGGGCCCTGCTGCTCACGGCGTGCATCTGTGAGATCGGGATCCTGATTGCCTCCCTGGACGAGGTGGCTCCCATCCTCTCCATGTAGGCAGCATGGCATGCTTTGTCCCCCACAACCTTGCGAGCGGCTGGTGGGCAATGCCCCTCGCCCCAGCCAGGCTGGTGGCACGTGCGAGTCTCTGCTCCTCGTGAGGGAACACCCACCCGGGAAGAGGGGAGTCCCGCGGGGAGCCCAGGCCCCTCCTTGGCCGATGTCGGGGCCGGGTTGCTACACAGCCCCAGTTCCCTTGTCCGTTGGTGGGTCACCCCAGGGCTGTGCATTGCGGGGGAGCCCGGCTGCAGTGCTGCTCTGTCCTGGCACACCCGGCTCAGCCTCATGCTGTCTCCCGCAGGTTTTTCCTCATGTGCTACATGTTTGTCAACCTGGCATGTGCCGTGCAGACGCTGCTGCGGACACCCAACTGGCGACCTCGCTTCCGCTACTACCACTGGTGAGCCAGGATGGGATGGGACGGGACAGGAACAGATGGGACGGGGTGTCCTGCTGCTCCCCTGGGCCGCCGCAGGCTGGGGACCCTGGCACCACCGTAATCGCATGGTGCTCTCCACAGGACATTGTCCTTCCTGGGCATGAGCCTCTGCCTGGCACTGATGTTCATCTGTTCCTGGTACTACGCACTTGTTGCCATGCTGATCGCTGGCCTCATCTACAAATACATTGAGTACCGCGGGTAAGGGTGGCTGCAGAGCTACGACCCCAGCCAGCGCTGACAGGCACCTCTCAGACCCTCGGCATGGGCTGTTCAGCGCCCCTGGGCCACTTGCCCCTGGGCTGCTCGCTCTGGGGAGCTCTGAGGTGCCAGAGCTGTGGGCAACCCTTATGTGGTGCCGGTTCCCACAGGGCGGAGAAGGAGTGGGGCGACGGGATCCGGGGGCTGTCCCTGAGCGCGGCGCGCTACGCTCTGCTGCGGCTGGAGGAGGGACCCCCACACACCAAGAACTGGAGGTGAGGCTGGGGACCAGGGGTCCGGGGTGGGGACCAGCCAAGGCGCGAGTGCTGACTGCATGGACTGTCCTTCCAGGCCACAGCTGCTGGTGCTGGTCCGCGGGGATCAGGAGCAGAACGTGGTGCACCCGCAGCTCCTGTCCTTCACGTCACAGCTCAAGGCAGGCAAAGGCCTCACCATCGTGGCCTCTGTGCTGGAAGGGACCTTCCTGGACAACCACCCGCAGGCGCAGAGGGCAGAGGAGGTGAGAGCTGCCTGTGCCAGCTCTGCCCGTGGGTGCCCCCAGGAGCCCAGGGGTGTTTCTGTTCCATGGCCAGGGCTGGCCAGGAGAGCGCTGGGGCGGCACTGGTCTGAGCCCAGACACCATGCTTCAGCAGAGCTGAGGGCACTGTGGGGATCTCCAGACCCCTGTCCCTTTTCGTAGACACCAAGCACTGGTCCCAGCCTTGGCCAGCTGCTGCTGGGCTTGCATGGCACAGCATGACATGGCATGGCACAGCACGCTGTCTGGGCAGGGGCTGCTGGGCTGAGCAGCCCCTCGGCTGCCCCACAAGCTGCCACAGCCCTGACCCTCCCCACAGCCCCCATGGCCCCAGCGCCAGACAAGGTAGGAGATGGAGCCTTTCCCTGCCAGAGCAAGAGCCCCTCCCACCCCCCCATTCCCCCCCGCCGCACCC
>WEIS01012787.1:11532-25730 GCA_013389965.1 Todus mexicanus
GAGAAGAGACCGACCCCACCGGGCTCCAACCTCCTTTCAGGGAGTTGTTGAGAGCCAGAAGGGCTCCCCTGAGCCTCCTTTTCTCCAGACTGAACAACTCCAGGTCCCTCTGCCGCTCCTCACAACACTTGTGCTCACGATATCCTTAGGCAACAAAAAAAACAGTGATGGAAGTGTTGGAATCTTGAATTCAGTTAACAACCTAGAAGGAGCCTGGGGCTGCTTCCCAGGACTTGAGCTGTCTCCACAGGAAGGCAGAAGACTCTTGAAGATGTCTGGAAGGCATCCCAGAGAGCTACCAGGCATGGACCTGCCTCCATCCTTAAGAAATCTCTTCAGTAACAACTTAGGAGGAGTCTGCTGCAGCTGCTGAGGACTTGAGCTGTCTTTTGAGGAAGACAAAACACTCTTGGAGGTGCTTGGAAGGAGTCCTGAAGAGCTACCAGCGTGAACCTGCCTTAACATACACAAAACCCCTGTGGCTAATTTGGAGGAGTCTGGGGCACTCAAAAGCATTATGTGTGCTGAGGGAAGGTCCATGCCTTGCAGCTCTCCAGACATCTCGAGGAGTGAGTTGGCCTCCTCTGGAGACAGTTGAAGTCCCAGATAGAAGCCCGAGATTCCCCATTAGCTTTCCACACAAGCTTTTGGATTTATTTTGAAGGTCCCAGTCTGTCTTCAGAGGCAATGAAACTCCAGGGCAACGCGCTGGAAGGTTTTGTTGTGGGGTTTTTTTCTCGTTTTGTTTTTCTTTTAAGGATTAATAACATGTTTTCTTCTTGCATAGATCATCGCAGCAGCAGCAGCTAAATGTGAAATCAATTCCTGCACCACACACTTGACAGGGCAATAACCCAAATGTTAATCTCAAGCACCCAACAAGGGTTTGTGTCATTGTGCTGGGTACCTGCTGCTGGAGACGTATCGAGGAAAGAAACCGCCCGGGGAGCTACATAGTTTTTTTCCTTATTTTCCTCTCTTTTTGATTTTGTTAGTCTAACTCGGACTTCTGAAGGGTTCCTGCCTTGGTTTGGTAGTAGGAGTGTTGATGCCACAGCAGCAGCCGTTGTCCCTGCCACAGAGCGTAGTGCTGGACTGCCCTGGTTTGGTTTGCCGGGCGTGAGGGATGTTATCCATTGCTTAATTCGCCTCATTACAACCATAATTCAGCCATTCCTGAAAGGCTTTTTTGGGGTTGCTCATTTTCTATCAGCCTGTGTTTCCCCATGGTGCCCTCAGACCACCATGAACCCCCTCTGAGCCGTCCCTACTCTCCCAGGTGGCCAATATACAACAGGGAGCTTGGAACCCACTCATCTAGAAGGCTTTGATGAACACCTGGGCAATATTGCTGCTGGTGAACATCTGGGCAATATTGCTGCTGGTGAACATCTGGGCAATGCTGCTGGTGGAGAATATCTGGGTAGTGTTGCTGATGGTGATGCAATGTTTCTGGTGGAGAACATCAGGACAATGTTGCTGGGGCTGTTCAAGGCACTGACGTCAGCAGCTCTGGCCCCAAAAAGCCCTCATGGGGAAATGTGTCACATCTCAGCACTCCCCAACATCAAGCCCAGTGCCCCAGCCTAAACCACAACCACATGCAGGGCTGAGCCAAGAGCTGGAACTGCTTCTAAATATCCTTCCAAGGTACCTGAGGGGCAGCAGCCTCTGGCAGGGGGATGGGACAGAGGCATGAGGTGACAACAATGTTACCTGCTCTTGTGGGGTCCGCCAGAGCTTATGGGCTTCCATCAAACTTCTCCTGGATGGGGCAGGGCCACATGCAGTGCATTCCTCAGAGAGGTGGGGACTTCTCCAACCCCTGCAGCTCAGACCAGGTTCTATCCTTGGGCATCCCTTCAAAAATAAATCCACCTGGTGGGGGGCATATGAGACCCATGTCCTTTTGCCTCATGTTTTGGCCATGTCCTGCAGCACCTGCTCACGCTGTTTGTGTTGACCTGGTGTCGTTGCAGGGGAGGCTGACAGATGGGAAGGGGAAGACCATTGACTGCAAGGATGCCATCTTCATCATGACCTCCAACGTGGCAAGCGATGAGATCGCCCAACACGCCCTGCAGCTCCGACAAGAGGCCATGGAGATGAGCAAGAAAAGGATCGCGGAAAACTTAGGTACCACCCTTTCCGTGTCCTGCTCCAAATCCCTGAAGTATCCACCTCCTTCCCAACATTCATTTGACACCATGTCAGCCAGACCCTTCGCTTGCTCCTTGCACACTGCTATGTTCTCCAGCTTTAGGACAAGCCTCTGAGGTGCAGTTCCACCAGAAGGGAAGGCAGCTGCCTGATCTTCTATGTACATCTCTGGGAAGTTGTGCTGTTCTCTTCTAGGATGAAGAAGGATATAGGATGACCTGTTGTTTACAGGTCCCACATCCCAATCTCCACTGTTTTCACTCCTATGATACCTTTCCTTTGGGCTTGCCCTGTTCATCTCTTCACAGGCCAGGTTGTATGGAGAGTTGAGCAACCTGCCTTAGTTGAGGATACCCCTGCTCCCTGCAGGAGGATTGGGCTAGATGACCTTGAAAGGTCCCTTCCAGCCCAAACCATTCTGTGTTTCTATGAAATCCTCACTGTTCAAGATCGCATCCCTCAGAGGGAGATCACATCTTTGAAGAATTCTGTCTCACTTCTCCACCTTCCACTCTTGCTCCCTCCCTTTATCTCCTCACATTTTTCCTTCTTTCAGGACTTTTCCAAATGCTTCCTAGAAAAGACTGGGGCTGGGACAGGTGCTCATGTTAAAGAGTTTTGTTTCCTCACACTCCTTCCGAAAAAGGACTGAGCTTAATCAATTTGTCTTCTCCTTGGAAAGGGAGCCCTGGACCCACACATCAGGCTCCTGTAGAGAAGTCTCCAAAAATATGAATTAGGTAATAAAAGAAGAGTTGAATAGAATAAGGCAGCCTAAGCATCACCGCTGAAGGCAGCTGAGTCCCAGTTTATGTGCCAACCACCTTCACCAGCCTTGGTGATAAACTCCAGTGGCACTAGGAGGCCCCAGTGGCTGGTGACTCTCTGCTCTGCCAAGGACAGCTGGAAGGACAGAGAGCAATGCCTGGACTGACCCTTCTAGCTCTAAAATATGCAGCAGTTTGTGAGCACAGAGGCTGGCAGAGGGAAACACCATCTCTCACATGTCAATATCCAGGTGATCATATGTGATAGATGCACTGGATGGGTGCCCTGGCAGTGCTGGGTTAATGGTTGGACTTGGTAATCTTAAAGGTCTCTCCCAACCAAAACAATGTGATGATTCTATGGTTATATGAATACACCTGAGGCCAGTGTTGAGAGCTCTGCTCGCAGGTGGAAGGCCCCAGAAAAGCCATAGTGTGTGGTGTACCTGGGAAACAACCACATCCCTCTGCAACAGCTCTGTGGCACCAGGAAAAAATGGGGCGTTTTGGGGCATTAAATGTATTTTCCAGCTTCTTTCTCCTTGCCTCTTCCATTTGATTTGGAGAAGCGGATACTGCATCTGGCTTAATTCAGAATCTTTAAACTTCAATCAAATAGGTAAAGGACAAATCACATCTGCAACTGAACTTTCCAGAATAACATTTTAAAATGCCAAGCACTTTTCTGCTAAATGAGGAAAACATTGAATTTTAATTTCTGGAACTGTACAGCTGACAGCTGCAGTGAGCAGAGATCGTGGCCGGAAAATGCCCTTCAGCACAGAATCCTATGCTCAGCTGAGTTTTGTGGAGCTCCTCGATCTACTGAGCTTTTGGTGTGGAGATGCTCCTAAGACAGTGGCCAGGAGGTCAGTGCGTGTGCCTGGGGCATGCAGATAAATGGGAAGAAAGGAGGAAGGAGCTGCTGCTTCCACAGCATCTCAGAATCAGCAGATATTACAGGTTGCAAATGTGAATCACAGAATGGTGGAGGTTGGAAGGGACCTCTAAAGATCATATAGTCCAGAGCAGGTTGCCTGGGATTGCAACTGGGCGAGTTTGGAATCTCTCCAGAGGAGACTCCACAACCTCTCTGGGCAGCCTGGGCCAGCCTCTGGCACCCTCACAGCAAAGAAGTTTCCCCTCCTGTTCAAACGGAACCTCCTGGGTTCCAGTTTGTGCCTGTTGCCCCTTGTCCTGTCACTGGGCACCACTGACAAGAGTCTGGCCCCATCCTCTTGACCCCCACCCTTTAGCTATTGATCAGCATTGATCAGATCCCCTCTCAGGCTTCTCTTCTCCAGGCTAAACAGCCCCAGGGCTCTCAGCCTTTCCTCGGCACAGAGATGCTCCAGTCCCCTCAGCATCTCTGGAGCCTCCAATGGACTCTCTCCAGTAGCTCCTTGTCTCTCTTGAGTTGGGGAGTCTAGAACTGGACCCAGTACTCCAAAAGTGGCTGCACTGTAGAACAGAGGAGGACAAGAACCTGGCCATCTCCTCTTTGCTTGGGGACACACCTGAAGCACCAGTGTGCAAGTATCTAGCATGGTTAGGAAGGAGAAGAGGCAATTTCAGAGCGCATGGCACTGCTCCATCATGTCAGCACTGGTGCAGGTCCAGTGGAGCCCAGGACCCCCTTCTGCTGCTGCTCAGGGTGCGACGATCCTTGCTGCGGCTGGGAAGATGGAAAGGTCTTCCAGCACCCAGCACCCAGAATAGATCTTTCTCCACCTCCCTGCATGTCAGGATCTGATCCAGAGCACCTTGGGTGTGAGGGATCTCCCTGTGAGCATTGGCCCAGGCTGCCCAGGGCAGTGGTGGGGTCCCCGTGATCCCTGGAGGGGTTTCAAAGGCGTGGAGATGTGGTGCTGAGGGACGTGGTTTAGTGGCGCCCTGGCAGTGCTGGGTTAATGGTTGGACTCGAAGATCTTGAAGGGCTTTCCAACCTGAACTATGCTGTGATTCCATGACTCTGTGAGCATCCTTGCATTGAAGTAGCCTGTGGAGTTAAGTGCATGAAGATGTAGGAAGAAATGACGTAGTAAAGACAGTGACTAGACAGCAGACCCTGTGTTGGAGCTGGGATTTTGGAGCTCGCCAGACCCTGGCTCCATCTGCAGTTGGCCAAGGGAAGCAGACTATGCATCACCAGCACCAGCTTCCATAGCCCAGCCACCGGGAGGGCTCCCACTCTCCAGAGCTCACAACCAGCAGCTCCTGGGGATGACAGCCCAAGTACAGAGGCAGAGCTGAGGATCTGCGGTCCGAGTGGAACATGTCAGTGTAGGGCGCTCTCCTCGGGCACCCCACGTGAGCCAACAGAGACCTAGACCCACTGGGTCAAGTGCAGAGACACCCCACTACAAAACCGAGTGTGGCTGGTGTCTTGTGGGCGTGTTCCAAGGTTCCCTCAGGACATCTCCCCCACCTCAACACCCTCCCCAGCTTCCAGCTCCCTGTCACACTGCTTTGATCCTGAGGATTCCAAGAGGATGATTCCAGGAGTTGGGCAGACGGGAAGCCCGTGTCCCAGCTTCTCCACCCACCCACACCCCATGTCCTCGTGTCTTTCAGAGGATGTCCAGATCACCGACAAGATAACTATCTCCAAGCAGTTCAAGGAGAAGGTTATTCGCCCCATCTTGAAGGTACAGATGATTCTTTTTTTTTTTTTCACGTTTTATGTTACAGGTGTCCTGAGCTTTGGTTGGGGTCACCAACCCTGTCCCCACTGACGTTCCTCCCTCCTTGTCCCTGCAGGCTCACTTCAGACGAGATGAGTTCCTGGGGAGGATCAATGAGATTGTCTATTTTCTCCCATTTTGCCACTCGGAGCTCATCCAGCTTGTCAACAAGGAGCTGAACTTTTGGGCCAAGAAGGTAAAAACCATCCCTGGCTTTAGAGGTAACTTCTCAAGAGGGAAATCCCCGCCCAAGCCTTCGTTCTCTTGATATGAGTGAACGTGCATCTTCAGCATAGTCTTCCATGGTGCTCAACATGAGAGGACCCTACTCCTGAGGGCTGAGACCTCCTGGGACACTGGGGAATGGTTCCTCCCGTGTCGGGCCGTGTTCAGAAATGTTATTTGTCCAATTGGTCTTTGCACATCGGAGCAGTCCAAGGAGGGGCTAAATAGGAACTGGGGGACCGCTTGCCTTGGTGAGACTGGCCTGGTAGACCTCTCAGTGGTGGTGACCTCACTGTGCTGCCCGTGATGTCCCTGCTGCTCAAGAAGGGATATGCTTGAAGGCATCACTAACTGTTCCTCCTCTTACCCACTCGGCAGGCCAAGGCGAGGCACAACATCACCCTGCTCTGGGACAGGGAGGTCATGGACGTGTTGGCTGATGGCTACAACTTGCACTACGGTGCCAGGTCTATCAAACATGAGGTAGGATCATAGGACTGTGGGATGGTTTGGGCTGGGAGGGACCTTTCAAGCTCATCTAGTCCAACCCCCCCCTGCAGGGGGCAGGGACATCTGCAGCTAGAGCAGGTTGCTCAGAGCCCCGGCCAACCTCACCTGGAATGTTTCCAGGGATGGGGCATCGACCACCTCTCTGGACAGCTTGGGACAGGGTCTTACCACCCTCACAGTGAAGAATTTCTTCCTTATGTCTAAGTAAAACCAAGGACAGAGCACAGATGAAGCCCACGGTGTCAGTTCCAGTCCCTCTTTGCCCAGGGAGGGGACTATTGCTTGGATCTGTCCCACAGAAGAAGGTCCTCATGGTCCTCACAGAGATGTTCATGGTCTGGGGGAGAAAACAGCACAGCCAGTACACTCCAGAGACAGGGAATAAATGAGATAAGCAGGACATCCCATGAGGAGATCTGGGATCTCCCATGGGTGGGAAGGACACCTGCCTAGCTCCCCGGAAGGCGTTTTGCTGATGGGATCTGGGTTTTTTGTCTTCAGGTAGAGCGTCGCGTGGTGAACCAGCTGGCAGCCGCCTATGAGCAAGACCTGCTGCCCAAGGGCTGCACCTTGAGGATCACGGTGGAGGACTCCGACAAGCAGCTGTTGAAAACCAAAGATGGTGCTTCCCCTGGTGCAGAGAAAACCAAGATTCCAACGCTGCGGTTGGAGATAGTGGAGAAAGGCAGCAAATCCCGAAAGCTGGACATCCAGGCGCCTCTGAACCCAGAGAACATTTCTTACTTCTTGTAGACAACGAGGAGCCCTCCTGGCAACCGCTTGCGCCGTGCTGCTTCAGGCAGCACCGGGGACAATAAAACACCCTGAGACTCCGAGTGTCCGACACGGCCGCGTCGGTGAGGGCGGCAAGGTGGGGAAGGGGCAACACCGAGCTCCTGCTGCCCTGGAGATGGGCATGGGTATGGGGCAGGAGCTGCCCGATCCCTCCGGGGTGGGCATAGAACGCTCCAGAGCTGGAGCTGAGGGTGGTGAGGTGCCCGCTGCCATTGTGGGACATAGAGGTGGAGGGTCCTGGGGGTTCGCTTGGCAGGAGAAGGTGTTGGAGCTTTCTAAGGCAGATTTCAGATCAGGAGCCAGGGTGAAAATTGTCATTCCCTAAAGAAGAGGCTCCCTGCAGGCGGGACAGCAGCTGGATGAGGGGAAGAAAAGGAACCCAGTGTGTTACAGCTTGTTTGGAAAAGCCGCCAGGCACCCTGAGTCTGTATTTTGCCTGTTTCTGTTAATCACAATAAATGCAGCGTGCACATAAAACTTCTGTGTCTCAGGCTGGGGGAGGATGGGTAGAATCATGGAATCATCAAATCGTAGAATCATTTTGGTTGGAAGATCATTGAGTCCACCCGTTAACCCAGCACTGCCAGGGCACCACTAAACCATGTCCCTCAGCACCACATCTCCACGCCTTTGAACCCCCTCCAGGGATCATGGGGACTCCCCCACTGCCCTGGGCAGCCTGGGACAGGCCTGGGGAACCCTTGTGGAGAAGAAATTGTTCTTCATGGCCAACCTAAACCTCCCCCTGATGCAACTTGAGGCCATTTCCTCTTATCCTGTTGCTTGTTCCTTGGGAGAAGAGACCAACCCCACCTGGCTTCAATCTCCTCTCAGGGAGTTGAGAGCAACAAGGTCTCCCCTGAGCCTCCTTTTCTCCAGGCTCAACAACCCCAGGTCCCTCAGCTGCTCCTCACCCGACTCCTGCTCTCGACCCTTCCCCAGCTTCGNCCAGACTCCTGCTCTAGACCCTTCCCCAGCTTCGTTGCCCTTCTCTGGACATGCTCCAGCCCCTCAAGGTCCTTCTGGGAGTGAGGGGCCCAAAACTGAACCCAGGATTCACGTAGAGCAGAGGTGGGGGTTGATACATCCACAGGCTGCTCCTCCATCTCCCGCTACAACCCCGACACATCTCCCTGAGCAAATCCCTCAAGGTGAACACCCCCCACTCCCAGCTACATTTTTCAGCAAACCTCGTTTTCAAGGGGAAATAAACTTAATGTGACATCACCCGCCAGCCGGAGAAGTTAATTTCATTTTATTTATTCTTGGTTTGGATTATAACCATGGAGGGAGATTTCCCACAGTGGGAAGAGCGCTTTGGGTGGAATCAATCCCACTTCAGGGCTGGAGGATGGATTCAGACTTCTCTGTGTCCACAGCCCATTCGCTGTAACCACGAACACAACTTTCAGACCACAAACGGGGACAGGCATCTTCAATTTTTTTAATATCTCTTCTGTGCTACTTTGGAATGAACCAGAAATTCACATTTCTGGTGCAAGAGCGACGCTTTTCCACACAAACTGCCCATTTAACTGAAACGAATCTCTGGGCTTTGATGGACTTCGATTCTTCTGTGCCCAGTATATTTCAGCTTAACTCTCCTCGGAGGTTGGACTTCGAATGATTGGTCTCGATGATCTTAAAGATCTTTTCCAACCTCAGCGGCGGTTCTGCGATTCTGTGATTATCCCTCCATCCCATCCAGGCGACATCCCAGCGCAAAACCCTTCAGCTAAATCCTGCCGGCAGCTTTTCCTCTGACCTCCTTCCAGGAAATATTTAATATCTCGGGCTTGACTGAGCTGCCCAAGTTGTCCCCAGTGTCAGCGCTGGAGCCGAGGTCCCTGGCCCAGACAAATCACGGTGGCTCTCACCGGGCAGAACTGGATTTTTCCAGTATTTCTGTAGCAAAACTGGGGACGTTTCACTTCCCTAAGCTGCACTCAGCAGAGCGAGCGCATCCCTGCAGGGCTGATAGTGTGGTTGGGTGAAAATCCTGCTGATTTCTCCAGCTTTTCCCAAGCATCCAGCTCTGAGTCCTCAAGCCGGCATTTGGGGGAAAGCGTGGCCTGGTGGTGTGTGCGACTTGGGTCTGTAGGATGGGGTGTCCCATGGCGGGTACCAGCTGGATTTGGGCCGCGCATCGCTCTCACTCCACTGCTGGCAGGGGTGGATTATGAAGAGTAGGAAATGAAATAGGAAAAGAAATCAACCCAAGAAGCCCTACGGAATTCATAAGCCCTAAGTCACACTGACGGGTGAAGGTGGCAGAGAGATGCCAGGGTCCACGTCCCAGGCAGCAGTCCCCTTGGGGTCGTGGCATTGAGTTAATTTCTGGGCGTGGACAACATTTCCAGAGAAAACATGAAGATTTAGGAGGTACCTTGAACCCCCCATTTTCATCTCTGGCATCTTTTCCTGCTGTGAGGCTTCACTCAGTGACCCCAGAGCTGCAAACAGGGAGGGGGGCAAGGCTGGAAAAGGGGGAAAACTCTGCCAGGGTGGCAAACGAAGTTGCCCCGTCACAAGCTTCACTGGTGCTGGTGGCCCATAGGGTGCCCTGCTCCTCTCAACACCCCCAGGCTGGGAGCAGGTCAGTGATGGAGCAAGAATGGATGAGCCTGATCCCACCCAGGGGCTTGGATGTGGGGACTGAGAATCCCCCAGGATTAGTGGGGAAGGGTGGTCTCCAGCAACAGGATTTGGCCTTCGCATGCCTCTCGAGGTGACCAGCCCCGTGACCAGAGCAGGTTCCTCATCCCCTGGAAGGGTCCTGGAGCTTCACTGGGTTTTTCTGGCCCCCCTCTGTTCCGAACAGGCAGCCCCCGGATGGCAGCGCTGTGCTGGGGGTCCCTGGGGACACCCCAGGCACCAGCCAGACCCCACAAATGGGGGGCAGGAGGGGAAGGAGAAATGGGGCTGCAAACGGGGGGTCTGGCAGCGGTGGTGACTGAGGCGATGGAGGAGGGAGGTGAGACAGAGCTGAACGTGCCAGCTGGAGGCGGAGGTATGTGTACAGGTATGCATGGGTGTGCAGATGTTGACGGGTGTAGGGGGGTGTGTGTGCACGGGTGTACATAGGTGTGTTCAAGTGTGTGCACGAGTGTGCACGGGTGTGCATTGGTGAACGTGGGTGTGTACAGGTGTGCGTGTGGGGTGTGGGGTGCGCGTGGGTGTGCACTGGTGCATACATGGGGGTGCATGGGTGTGCGCACGGGTGCTCGCAGGGATGCACGGGTGCACGTGCGTGTGCACACAGTGCTGCCCGATGCTGAGGCTGACCCCTGGACAGAGGCAGCCCCAGGAAGCAGCTCCCCCCGTGCCCTGTGTGCCATGACACCGGCACCCACACGCTGGCACCGTCACACTCAGGACACCCAGTGCCAGGGCTCTCACGCTGGGAACAAGCCCCAACTCAGCCTGGAGATGCTGGTCAGGACAGAGGGAGAGCACGGCCAGGGGTGTTGTGCTGTGCCAGGGCACAACCACGTTGCACTGTGCTGTGCCGTGCTGGGCCACACCACACTGTGCCATGCTGGGCCGTGCCATGACATGGTTTAGTGGCATCTGGCAGTGCTCAGTTAACGGTTAGACTTGATGACCTTGAAGGTCTCTTCCAGTCAGAACAGTTCTATGACTCTATGTCAGGTTCATAGGCTCACAGAATCACAGAATCATTTTGGTTGGAAAAGTCCTTCAAGATCATCGAGTCCAACCATTAACCCAGCACTGCCAGGGCACCACTAAACCATGTCCCTCAGCACCACATCTCCACGCCTTCGAAACCCCTCCAGGGGTCATGGGGACTCCACCACTGCCCTGGGCAGCCTGGGACAGGCCTTGGCAACCCTGGAGGGGAAGAAAATGTTCCTCATGGCCAACCTAAACCTCCCCTGGCGCAACTTGAGGCCATTTTCTCTTGTCCTGTTGCTTGTTCCTTGGGAGAAGAGACCGACCCCACCTGGCTCCAACCTCCTTTCAGGGAGTTGTGGAGAGCCAGAAGGTCTCCCCTGAGCCTCCTTTTCTCCAGGCTCAACAACCCCAAGTCCCTCAGCTGCTTCTCACAACACTCCTGCTCTGGACCCTTCCCCAGCTTCGTTGCCCTTCTCTGGACACACTCCATGCTGTGCCACGTCACAGAATCATAGAATAATTAAGGCTAGAAAAGACCTCTTAGATCATTGAGTCCAATGTCACACTCTGCTGTGCCATGCCAGTCTGTTCCATGCTCTGCCAATCTCTGCCATGCTTTACCGTGCCGTGTCACATCACACTATGCCATACCGTGCTCTCCCGTGCCATGCCAGGTCATGCCATGCCGCAGCATGCCATGCCATGCCATGCCAGCCCCCCAGGTCAGTAGTAGCGTCCCGGCCAGAGCAGCACTCTGGGGGTACACGAGGCCCTCCCTCCCCGACGGTTTTATTTGTTTTGAACGGTGCCGGGGGCACAGCGCCGGTGTCCTCTGAGCAAACAGCGGCGGGTGAAAGGGCTCCCTCTGACAGATCAAATAAATGTGCCACCGCAGCCGGGCCGGGAACAATAAACGGGAGGCAGGATCCGGAGGGGAGAAACATCAGGCTGTGACGGGGGAAATTCAATTACCGCCAGCCCTCAGCCCCGTGCCGGGCTCCTAATTCGATTAGGGGCAGGCAGCGAGCGGAGGGGCCTCGGTGCAGCCCCGGCTCGAGGCTTTGTCACCGGGAACAAAGCAGCGGCAGCAGCCGAGGCCTCGGGTACGGTTTGGTTGGGCATGGTGGAGACCAGCTGACCCAGTGGCATCAGGGCCAGGACCCACCGGTGCTCCACAACACAGTAATGCGTGTCCCCGTGGGGTGACGCAGCCTGGACAGGGCATGGGATGGTGCTACGGGTGCTGCTGGCGGGTACGTTGTGGGGCACCCAGTCAACAACCCTGACAAAGCTGGTACTCGAACCATGGGGGGGACCTGTGCTGAGCCCAAAGGGGTCCTGTCAGAGGGGGTCTGGAGGGGCCCCCACCCACCTGGCTACATGGACACGGCCCTTGGGTCACCAACAGCCCCCAGAGCCCAAAGGATGGAGGGACTGGGAGTCTCTGTCCTTGGCTCCTGGAGGACGAAGCCATGGTGGGTCCCTGTCCCCAGCTCCTTGAGGATGGAGGAATGAGGGTCCCTGTTCCCAGTTCCTGGAGGATGGAGGCACGGGGAGGGCCCCTGTCCCTGGCTCCTCAGTGGAGGGGTGTCCCCAGCTCCTGAAGGCTGGAGGGACAGAGGTCCCTGTCCCCAGCTCCTCCACCATGCCCAGCCCTCCCCGCTGCCACCCATTTCAGGGGAGAGGTCAGCCCCAAGCGATGCTGGGGAACAACTGGGTGCCCCTGCTGCCAGCACCCTCCACCCACCAAACCCAGGAGCTATCACCCCCATCTGCACCCCAGCACCCAGGGGAGCCGCGGGGCACAGTGGGGGTGTCCCCAGCACTGCTCTTCTCCTCACCCTCTGCCAGTCAGGGACGGGATGCCCCAGTTCAGGGGTGGGGTATCCCAGTTCAGGGACGGGGTGACCCAGTTCAGGGACGGGGTGCCTCAGTTCCCTTCCCCCTTCCTGCTCCCCTCACCCTTGTCCCCCTCCTTTCCCCCTTCATCCCCCCTCATCCTCCTCACTCACTCCCTCCCCCCAGCCCTCGCCATTCTGCCCCTGGCTCTGGGTAGCAATAGCAGCAGCTCCTTGCGTGGCAGATTGCAGCCTAATTAGTTTAGAGGGAAAACTTAATCGAATTAACTTTTTCACAACTCCAGCAGCCTGACAGTCGGGGCTCTCGCTCCGCCGCCAGCCTCCAGCTCGGTGATCTAATTAACTTGTTTAGCAACCTGCCCGCTCGGCCCAGCAGCTGCGGTGGGCGCGGGTGGGGCCTGCACCCACCAGCCGCGGCCTGCACCCACCCAGGGTCCCGTGAGAGGGACGGGGTCGGGCCTTGGCCCACCCGGGTAAAGCCAGAGGCCTGTGAGGGCTGCAGAGGGGCTGGGGCCTCTGGCTGGGAGCGGGGGCATCAGCTCGGCCCCTCGGGGTGCGGGGCAGGGCACAGGGCAGGATTCAGGAGAAGACACGGGGCGGGAGTGGCAGCGGCACGTGGGGCAGTAAAACGGGGCAGGAGATGGGGCAGGACGCCACACGGGACGGGGCACGGAGCAGGAGATGGGGATGATTGGAGGGCAAGCTGCGGGGCAGGAGATGGGGCGGATGGAGCAGGACACGAGAGAGGGCGTGGGGCAGGAGATGGGATGGGGCAGGAGATGGAGCAGCACACGGGGCAGTACGTAGGGCAGGACGTGAGGCCGGAGGTGAGACGAGATGGGACAGAGCACGGAGCAGCAAATGGGGCAGGAGATGGGGCAGGGCACGGGGCAGTAAATGGGTCAGTAGGCAGGGCAGGAGATGAGATAGGACATGGGGCAGGATGTGGGGCAGGACAGCCCCTGGACACCCCCAAGGCCAGCGGGGGCCAGTGCCGAGCCCACCACAGCCCCAGCCCTGTGCCCGAGCCCCGTGGGTCGAGCTGAATTCTGCTGAGCAGGGTTAATGGTTGGACTCGATGATCCCAAAGGTCTTTCCCAACCTCAAAGATCCTACGATTCGATGATCCCACAGGACCCGGGCAGGATCCGGCCCTTCCCCACACCACCCCCCTCCTCCGCCCCACGCTGGGGCTGGGGGGGGCAATGAGCCCCCTCCTCCCGGGGTCCGGGGCCACAAAGCCCTTAACTGGCCGTAATTAGACTTTTAAATCCTCTTTTAGTGAAAGTGTTTGTCTTGAAAATGTCCCCAAATCCCCCCCGGTGCCGCTGAAAAGGGGCGAAGCCTCTACCTTGGCCTCAGCCGGGCGGGGGGGAGCAGCGGGGGCGGGGGTGAGGGGCTTTGAAATTCATCCCGGCTGCAAATTGAGGAGCGAGAGGGACGGGGGGGAGGGAGGCAAAGGGCAAAGCCCCGCCAGGGAGAGAAGGGGGGACTGATCCCCGGCACCCCCGCAGCCCCTCGCTCCCGTCACTGCACCCATGGGTGCTCTCGTTGCCCTCTTG
>WEIS01012792.1:3213-17594 GCA_013389965.1 Todus mexicanus
AATAATGAGGATTTTTTTCATCTGCTTTTTGTTAGAATTTCTTTTCTTTATTCTTGGATGTATATGTATACATAGATAAGCACATGCCATGTATGAATAGAACAAGCTACACTGAAAAAACCCTTCCAGATCACCTTCCTGATTATTTTTTTCAGTGAATAATCAACCTACATTGCCATTAAAACTGTGTCTCAGTGGGTGAGCAACAATACTTACATATGCAGATAAACACAAGAAACGGTCTTGCTGAAGTTCAGTGTTCTTAATCCCCTGTTACTGGTAAAGTCTTCTATAACTTCCCAAAGTATTTGCTGTTTGGGCTGAGGTTAGTTATTCCTATGTTATTCTTTGAACTGTGGCAAACTCCTCTAACGTGACGCTTCCCTCCCACCAGTTTAAAAGCAGGCAGGTCGCAATCACAGGTGCAGTTGTGCACATGCCAGCCTATGGGTCCGAAAAGTAAGGGTGTAACAACACAGCATCAGGCACTGCCATTAAGGCACAGAAACACATCAGGCACAAATATGATGTCCTCACAACATGCCCCCTGAGAAAGATAACCTGGAATTCCCTTAGATCTCACTGTAAAAAAAAACCTCCAATGGTGTAGTATTAATAGCGGGGTTGGCTTTGCATCCCTCAGACACGCAGCTAAACATTACAGGTGTTAAAGCGAAATCTTTTGGAGAGTTTTACTTTTATTCCTCTGGTACCATGCTTCAGTGTTGTTCTGTTTAAAGAGCCCTAAGTGACCCTTTCAGCTTAAGCACAGCCAGCCAAACTTTTATCCCAGACAACCATGAGGCAAAACACGGTAATGTCACGCCAACGTGATCCAGTGACTTAATTAGAATCAAGTTAGCAGAGACGGAGAGAAGCTGTAAATCTCCTGAGACTTCTCAGAGGGGCTGTTGCGGGAGGGTGAAACCCTTGCAGAGCTGGGAAAGGGCAATACAAGGGCGGTGAACACCTGCCCCCAAAAAACCACACAAAAATCCACAAAAAAACCCCAAAATCCAACCCGCATTTTACAGAAAGAAATACAGAGGGGGGAAAAAACCCACAAACAAACAAAATAATAAAAAAATCCCACAACTTTGAGTAAGGCCTTTTTTTTTTTTTAAAGAAAAAGGTTAAAACAGTAATCACAGGGAAAGAGCCCAAAGAGTTAATTTGCAGAAGCTCTTGAAAGCAGGCAGAAGGCTGGGTAGGCTCCCGGCGCCCTCTGGTGCGAAGCAGCAGCAATAGTGGAAATTTCCTTTGGAAACCAGCTTTGTTTCGAAGTTCAGACAGATTGAAATGACTTAAACGTGCCGACGGGACGAGGGGTAATTTCCCCGAGCGACGAGACGGGACAACGGAGCCTTGCTTGAAGGGGCAGCTTAGTTTAGGGGTGATGAGGAGGGAAGGTTGCTTTGGGGTTTTTAGTAGTAGTAGTATTTTGTGTTTGGGATTTTTTTTTTCTCCCTTAATTCTGTTCCAGAGTCTCAAGTTGAGCCGGCTGCGGTACAGAAGAAAGGAGCCTTGAAAACCGGGCGGTGAATGAAAACATCGCAGGATCCCTGGAATAATGGTTGCAGCGTGACAAATATCTTTTAAAACCAAACACCACCACCACCACCCCCAAAAAAAAACAAACCACCCTAAAACAACAAAAGAAACACCCGTGCACGCCTGTTTCCCCCCGCTCTGGAGTTTTCAAGGGTGGGTTAGCGTATACGAACACGGAGGAGAAATGTCTTCTTCCTACATGACTTTAATACTAAGCGGAAATAAATAAATAAATAAATAAATAAAGGCATCCTTGATTTCAAGCACCTCTCCCTTAAAACTGCAGGATAAGGATTCTGCCTAACTTCAATCGACAGCCTTATTTTAATTATCAGGAGAATACTACGAATTGAGTTGGTCTGGGGGGGGGCGGGGGGTTGACCTTGGCAATAAACAAGTAATTTGTAGCTATTAGTGGGAAACAAACCGCACAAGCACACGCACAGAAGCCTACCTAGAACCGAAAAGGGAGCGACAGCTCAAAGCGGAAGAGCAAACCGCAGAGTTATTCCTTTAGGTACCTGCTAGGGAAATACACTCTGGTTTTAACCCCTTAAAAAAGGGGGGGTAGGAGTGATGATTGCGGGAGGTGGAGACACTTCCCCAGCTCATCTTTCCTAGCTGTTTCTCCTTCCTTCCTTCCTAATACCTCCTAAAATGGCACATCTTCCAGCAAATGCATCCTCCAACCTCTGCGGGAGACCTGACAAAAAGCAGGTACCGCTTTTTAGCGGGGATGAGGGGGTTGTTGATCTGCATCCAAGGCGCCCCACTGCAGCGGGGTGGGGGGACCGACCGGCTGCAGGTCCGCCCCTTGCGGCTCTGAGTTCCTCGCCAGTACCTGGTTACAACGATGATGTTAACGTGGAGGGGGGTTTTAGCTCGCTTTTCCCCGTATCTCTTCCTCTCAGCATGATTTCCACGGGGGCAGCAGGCTCTGGGTTTCTCCTTCGGCTAGGGACAAATTTACATTTAAAAATAAATAAATANAAACACAATTTGCTTAATAAAAGCCAGCAGATTTCTGTTGTCAAGGTGCGGGCGAGGCTCCCCATCTAAACCGGTTTGCAGGCGTACTACACATGCGACTTCTCCACCCCAAGATCCCCATCGAAGTGCTTTCAAAGAGATTTCTCTTTTGATTTTTTTCCTTTCCCTTTTAATTAAAGGACCTATTTGGCAGCCAGCGAGAAGTCAAAGCAAACTGTCGCCGAATCTTTGTAGGAAGGGTCATGTGCAGGCGGATTTGTCCTATTAATAGGACACAGGAAGAGCCGGCAGAGCAAACGCCTGCCCTGAAGACAACTTGGGATGTTATTTGGGGTAACAGACGAAGGACAGGAGCTGGAATTCGCTACTTTGTTGTTATTTCACGGAAAATAATATTTTAGAAGAAGCTTCCCCCCAGCTTTTCTGCTGGAAGGATGCGGGGTTGTTTGGAAGCAGTAGTAAAATGGAGGTGAAAATATAATAATAATAATAATAATAATAATAATACAGACGACAGCTCCCTGTTGGGAAGCTAACCAACAGTATAGATTATAAACGTTCAACTAGCCAGGGCTGCTTTCCCGCAATTAGTTTTAAATCATGAGCATATAAACACAGGAACTAATTATGAGACCACATCGGAGTTTATCTGGAAATGACTGGAAAGCAACAGATTATTCCCGAAAATTGCCAGTACTTTCCAGGGAAGGCTGTCGATGCTGAAGGATTGATAGTCGTCGGAAAAAAGAATAAAATTCATTTTTAAAGAATAAATAAAAAATAGGGCGGGGGGAGAAACCACTGTCCCCNTCTTCCTCTCAGCGTTATTTCCACGGGGGCAGCAGGCTCTGGGTTTCTCCTTCGGCTAGGGACAAATTTACATTTAAAAATAAATAAATAAATAAAATTAAAAGGAGGTGTTGGGGTTTTGCTTTCTTTCTTAAAGAGCCTTTTGTCTGCTTTTTTTTTTTTTTTCTTAAAAAAGAAGTGGTTTGGGTTTGTTTGTGGGTTTTTTGGGGGAAGGGGGAAGGGTGTTCGGGCTTTGGGGGTTTTTGGTTGGTTTGTTGGGGGTTTTTTNAAAGGACCTATTTGGCAGCCAGCGAGAAGTCAAAGCAAACTGTCGCCGAATCTTTGTAGGAAGGGTCATGTGCAGGCGGATTTGTCCTATTAATAGGACACAGGAAGAGCCGGCAGAGCAAACGCCTGCCCTGAAGACAACGTGGGATGTTATTTGGGGTAACAGACGAAGGACAGGAGCTGGAATTCGCTACTTTGTTGTTATTTCACGGAAAATAATATTTTAGAAGAAGCTTCCCCCCAGCTTTTCTGCTGGAAGGATGCGGGGTTGTTTGGAAGCAGTAGTAAAATGGAGGTGAAAAAATAATAATAATAATAATAATAATAATAATAATACAGACGACAGCTCCCTGTTGGGAAGCTAACCAACAGTATAGATTATAAACGTTCAACTAGCCAGGGCTGCTTTCCCGCAATTAGTTTTAAATCATGAGCATATAAACACAGGAACTAATTATGAGACCACATCGGAGTTTATCTGGAAATGACTGGAAAGCAACAGATTATTCCCGAAAATTGCCAGTACTTTCCAGGGAAGGCTGTCGATGCTGAAGGATTGATAGTCGTCGGAAAAAAGAATAAAATTCATTTTTAAAGAATAAATAAAAAATAGGGCGGGGGGAGAAACCACTGTCCCCGTACTTAGACGGCAATACACGATACGTTTCTAAAGATCCCGATCACCTAATTGTTATTCTTGTGGTTAAAAAATTGGCTGAAACCCTACACATTAAAGATCGCTTAGTAACACGCTATTTGCAGGCAGAGGGAACATTTAAATACGACTTTAACTGTTTCAGAAGTAAGCATTTGAGGTAGCAAGACTACGCTAGCTATCCATTTCCCCTAAGTAGAAACAATTGGTTGGGTATTTTTAATTAATTATTCGGGGTTTTTTAATTAATTATTTTCACAACAGAGACTTCACCGAAAAAATATATTTCAGTATTTTTGCTTGAGGGTTGGGGGTGGGGACGATGGTGATTTATTTCGGGCTTTTCCTGTTTGGAATTATTATTATTATTATTGCTCCACTCTATGTCCATGTTTATTACATTAGTAAGAATTTACAGAAGGGAAAAAAATAAATAGGAAGGCTTTGCAAATGTCCTTTCCACGGCGGAGTGAAAGGAGGGTAGCCGAATTATTAAGTATTCCGCAATATTCTGCTTTCACTCACGTTTCAAATGAAGCATTTTATTAACGACCCATTAACCGTTTTAATGACCCGTGTTATTTAATCACTGGTGCTCCATGAAAGTTGCTGTTTATATGAAACTTCATTTCGATTCCCAGTCACTCTCCACGTACTGTGGGTATAAGACGCACTACTAGAAGAAAGCAAGGAAGCTCTCAAATAGGAAAACACTGAGTTAGTCCCAGATATTGCAAGACGAACGCTACACTTAGGCTCCCACTTCCATTTTTAATGCAAATAAAGGTATTTTCCCACTTGCCAAGCATTCTCTATTATAGATCCTGTTGATCTCCCTGGAAGTCGCTGGGTTCTGAAGCCTTGGAAGAAAATAGGCCACCTTTCAATAAAGGCCTAGCTATGGATTTAAATAGCCTGACTAACTATGGATTTAAATAGCGCCTACGGTAACAAACAAGACGCCCCTACGACTTCATTTTCAATCCCAAATTCAAGGCACCGCGCTCCAGCGATGCCGCAAACCCATGGGAACCCCGCAGAAACTGCGTGCTAAAGTTAAAGCCAGAAAGGAAATAAAAAAGGAAAAGGAAAAAAAAAAAAGTTATGATAAACGAAAAATAATTTTAGGGGGTGTTAGGACAGTGATAGCCGCACTTTGGGTGGAGCACGGTCTGCAAACTCTTTCATTCCCTCTGGAAACAGAGCCAGTGCCTTCCTACCGCCGTCCTAACAAGAACACTCCTGTGCCAATCCCCGTGGCACCGGCACCGAGCTGCGGGGTGGGGGTGGGCGTAAAAAAAAGCAAAGAAAAAAGAAAAATAACCCTCATTCCACTCCAACTTCACCGTGCTGCGCCTGAAGCGCCACCTCCGGCGGCGGAGCTGGGCAGGGCGACCCGCTCGCCTCGCTCCCTGGCCCGTAAATTAGCAACAGAAAGAGCTAAAAGAATCACCTCAGGCCAAAGCTCCGAGCGCTGTTCAGACCTCAGTAAAGCAAAGAAAAAACAACAACAAATAAACAAACAAAAAAGTGAACCGAACAACCCACCAACCAACATCCCCATCACCCCCTCCTCCCAAAAATAAAAGCAACGATGCGTTCCTGATGACTGAAGCATGGCTCAGATTTTCCTCCACGAGGAGGCAATGAACCTTCTTTTTCTCCTTTTTCTTTTTCTTTTCCTTTTTCTTTTTCTTTTTCTGTTTTTTTTCTTTTCCTTTTTCTTCTTCTTCTTTTTCTTCTTCTTCCTCTTCTTCTTATTCTTCTTGTTATTGTTATTATTATTATCATTATTGATATTATTACTGATATTATTGTTATTGACATTGTTCTTGACATTATTGTTATTATTATTGATGTTATTATTTATTTTTCCCTGTGATGTCTCTTCTCTTTCCTGCACCAGGCAGCAATCTCGTCTCTCTGCGCTAGGCCTCATACAATGTCCTAAACCAGCGCAGTGTTAAATAAAGGCTGTGCCCGTAACTAAGATATGACGTTTATTGTATTAAGAAACCTGCATCTTTAAATATGTCGTGAACAAATTATACACGAGGTAATGCAAAGTCAGTAACAGAAGCAGCTTTTCTAACCAGGCATTGTCTTTATGTCTGGTTTATAATACAGTGCTTAGTAAAATGGATTAAACAGGACGATCCCTTGGTGAATCTAAGCAGTCTGATAAACCACAGCGATAAAATATGACTGTACCATTCTCTGCATAATACCACGGGATTATTTTATAATGGTACATTCCCTGGTTATTACCTCTGCTCATGACTAACGACCACGGGGTTGGCTGCCAGAATCAAAATGCACAATCCAAACCGAGGAAAGTTTTAAACCCCAGGACTGACCTTCCTCTTGACAAACAGTAAGAAATGTGGGGTTCAGGAGGTGCAGCGATATATGTTCATTAAAAACTGTGACACAGGAGCAAAGCATTAATAATCGGTGTGATTATTTTTAAAGAATTGTTATGATTTTGGCAACCTAGTCTTTGCAATACACTTTGGAAGCACTGGATATTATGTCTCTGATCACTTGGGAAGCAAAGGGCAGGCATGGGGCACTCTGGACGATCGCATTCAGGTAATTTTTGTAGAAATAAGGCAGTAGAAAATAAAGCACTTCCTCACAGAAAGGGTGATTAGACATTGGAATGGGCTGCCCAGGGAGGCGCTGGAGTCACCATCCCTGGAGGGGTTTAAGAAAAGATTCGATGCTGCACTTAGTGGCACGGTTTAGCTGATGTGGTGGTGTTAGGTCATAGGCTGGACTCGATGACCTCAGAGGTCTTTTCCAGCCTCAATAATTCCGTGATTCTGTGGAAGGAGACGAGACGCAGGAGCGGCCGGTCAGCGCACACAAGCAACAGGCAGACATCCTCGCCATTTTAAACCGGCGCCCACCGAGTTCCTGCGCATTAAAAAAAGGACAGCGGAGGAACAAGATTACATCCAGTAGACAAGGACTGGGGGGGAAGCGGGGACATCCGCACAGCGCGGGCGGGGCCGGGCACAACGAGGAGAACCCAGGGCGGAGAGAGAAAATGGAGGAAGGCGGGATCTGCGCCGGTCGGCACCGGGGGCCGGGCAGAGGCGAGGCGAGGGCGGCTGCGCCAGCGCTCCGCAGCTGCATGGCGGCGGGCAGCGCAGGGCCGGCAGCCGGGCGAGAGAGAGGAGCGGGCACACTCCAGCTTCCTGCCAAGGGGCAGCGAGCCAGCGTCAGCCTCCTCCTCCTCCAGCCGCCGCTCAGCTACGCGCAGCCCGGGACTACCCCCGGCCCTGCCCTGCCGCCGGCCGGGGCTCGGGCNGGGCTCTGTCGCTCTCACAGGGAAGAAGTTCCTCCTCATGCTTCCCATGTTCAAGTTTACACCCGTTATTCCATGTCCTAGGGGGTGCAGCATGCCCACACCCAAACCTTCTGCCCCAAAGACAAACCCAGCTCAGTAAAAACTGTATCCCAGCTGCTTGCAAGACATGGAAGTGAAAGGGAGAGGCTGAAGAAAGGTGGAGCAAAGCATGGGTCCTTCTGCTCTGTTCTCTCAGGAGAACCTCTACATCTTGTTGAACTGCCTCGCCTCAGCTCAGGTTTCCAAACCAAACCTCATGTGACACCCGTGGGCTTGCAGAAGGGGTGACAAGGCTCGGAGAGCCACCACCCCTACCCCTCGCCGCCTGCAAAGTGCCTGGGGCGTTTGCTGCACTCTTGGCTGTCACACACACACACAGACACACATGGACACACAGACACAGACACAAAGAGAGACACGCACACAGATGCACAAACACACAATGACACACACAAACAGACACACAGACACACACAAACACAAACACAGACACACAGACACACACAGACACACATAGACACAGAGACGCACAGACACAAAGACGCACACACAGACACACACACACATACACAGACAGACACACATAGACACAAACACACACAGACACAGGCAAACACACACACAGACACATATAGACACATATAGACACACATACACAGACACACACAGACACACACACACAAATACGAGAGGGCACAGCCTAAGCTGCACCAGGGGAGGTTTAGGTTGGATATTCGGAAGCACTTCCTCACAGAAAGGGGGATAAAACACTGGAATGGGCTGCCCAGGGAGGTGGTGGAGTCACCGTCCCTAGAGGTGTTTAAGAAAAGACTGGATGCCACACTTAGTGGCAGGGTTTAGCTGAGTGGTGGTGGTAGGTCATAGGCTGGACTCGATGATGCAAGAGGTCTTTTCCAGCCTTAATTATTCTATGGTTCTATGATTCTATGATTCTATACACATAGACACAAACACACAGACAGACAGACACACGCAGACCCTTTCCCCCTTCCTCCCCAGACCCCCCCTGTCCACCGCCTGATAGCCACGCCCATCTTCAAATAGCCACGCCCCCATCTCATAACCACGCCCATCACTTCATAGCCACGCCCGCCTGTCCACAGCCCCGCCCACCACCCAATAGCCACCCCCAGCTCTCGGTAGCCCGGTCCCTCTCCAGATCGCCGAGCTCCGCTGTGGCGAGAACCATATATCATAGCATATCCTCCTCTTACCCCCAGCTGCTGTTCGTACAGGGGGTTTTTTTCAGGATTTGGTAAAATTCCTTTTGTTTACACCCTGAGCGTTTTAAGGCACAAGCGCTAAGTTGCCGAGTAAAGCTAAAAGTTGAGTTAAACTCAGCTGATGGGCGCAGCCATAGATTTTCTCGCTCATCCTAAAAGTCCGTGCCCGCTTTATCACCACTTTGTGGCGGTTTATAGCTCCATTAAACGGCTCTGGCTATCAGATCGCAAACACTGAAAATGTAAATCCAGCTTGCCTAATCCGGAGTTTAAAATATTCTTGTGATGCCATAAAATGACAGCTTATAAAGTATTTTCATTTAATTAAGAAGCGCTAAGAGGATTTCCTCAAGAAAAAAAAAAAAGCGAGGAAGCTCAGCTTGAATTATTTATGTGCTGCGAACTATCGTGATTGCCGCTAAAGCTTTTCAAGTACAAAAACGCAGGCTTTGCTCGCTTTTCATTTTTAGGCCCTAATTCTTCAATTATTCAGACATGTAAATTTCCGCGAACGGGGATTAGTTGTGCAGGTAATCAAGATTTTATTCTAATTTTATTTCTAAAAAGCCAAGATTAGCTGATGCTCCGTACAGTGTAGCTAACACTGCGTTCATGTACCCATACACTATTTTGAGGTACGATGATGGTTTGGGATTTCATGGAAGTAGAAAGGACGAATCCGTGCCTTGCATAAATCGGGGAACACAATCGATCGCAGCACTGCTGTGGTCATCTGGCACCACCCGCCATCCTGCAAGAGAGAAGGATGTCCTCCATCAGGACCGAGTGCTCGTCATCCCCTTCCTTTAGCAGTGGCGTGTACAAAGAGATGCACCGTGACGTGTGCTGGGAAGCAGGAAGATCAGAGGCTGCTCCACACTGGGTGAGCTCAGAGCAAGAGGCAGGAGGAAGACCCGTAGTTCCGCCAGTCTGTAAAGCTGAGCTGGCCTCTCTCAGGGGTGTCACTCAGTACCTTCAGGGGTCTGTCTCCTCCAGGAATGTGCTGTGCTAATCACACAGAGTTGTGGTGCTTTCTTTAGCTGCCTCATTCCCTCTTACTCTACGAGTGCTCAGACACTGAAATGGCGTTGAGTATCTTGGTTTGGGTGCCAAAGCACACAAATCCAGCGGTGGCAGGCCGTGACACAGAGAAGCTCAACTTCTGTGCATAAACGCTGCGCTGTGTCATTTAATAAATGATGCTGTCAGAAGTACCACAAAATAACACCAATAGCGAGCACCGTTTACGTCACCAAAAGTTTTTGCAGCTGTAATCACATTTAGATACTTCAATTAGCAATCACTTTTTTTTTTTAAAGCTGACAGTTATATAATTTCCAGATAGACAAGTGTCATTCTGTCTTTAGCATGACTTGTTCCAGCAGAACTATAATTTGTTGTGAAAGACCTTCTCCTGACCCTTCAGGCTAATATATTTTAATGCAGAGCTGAGCATAAGTCCCCGAAAAGAGCGACGCTCAGGGCAGGGAGAGCTGGAGCTCTGCCAGGCTGCCGCTATCCTGTCCTGGGCCATCCACCGCATCATCTCCTGTGAGGCAGCAGGTAAGTGGCCAGTGCCTGTTCTAAGGGTCGCTCACAAGCTGTCGACCACTTCTGTGCTTAGAGATACAGTGAGTTAGAAAGTCAAGATTTGTGGACTGGCTTATTTTTAATGCTGCTTAATCACGAGTCCCTTTGATCAGTTAAGCAAATAAAGACATATCCTACAAAATGCCTTTTCGGAGTTGGGTAAAGGGAGTTGCTGTATGCTTCTCTCAAAAGAGATGGATCTGAGGAGTTAGAGTAATGTTACTTTATCTGTGGTCAAAGAAGACGAAAAATAGGTTTATTTTATATGCCAGAGGATTATTTTAACATGTTAGGACAAGAGTTAGAGGTCTGTGGAATGGGCAGCCCAAGTCCTTTGGAGGCTGCGTGACTCTTTCATCTTTCTTCCCCAGCCTGGAACTCCTGTTCCACTCCAATTGTTCGAAGCACCCTCTGGGCAGCAGGGAGGGGTCCACGCCATTAAAAAAGCTATTTTATTTCAGACTGACAAAAATGCATTACAGTGTCTGTCTCATGCTTCTCCCTACCAAAGTAACTTCCTCAAGTCTCCTTCAACAGCCACTCCTTAAAGCAGGAAAAAGAAAATCCAATCCCTAACCACCTTTGCCCCATCAACTAATCTGCTGGCAGATATCTAAAATGAGAAATGGTGCTCTTGCACTGAAGTTTTATCTTTTTTTTTTTAATTCACTGTTGAGAGTGATGATTAAAGCAGCACTTACAGTGTTGCAGTTCTGACAAAGCTAGAAGACAGCATGGGGGATACTGGTACAGTAGGGGAGAAGTCTACACATTTTATAACCAGTCATATTCAGTTATATCATTCATATTCAACATCATAATGCATTAATTATATAGAAAATGGTTATAGTAAATATAAATTTACTATTTGCAAGTAGGCTTTTCAAAGAACAGAAATCATAATGCTCACACATATCGATATTAGCATTAGTATTAGCATAGTGGGTTTCAGCCAGCTTGAAGGAAGACATCCTGTTAGGAGCAGAACATACAAGTTCAAAATCATTCTTTGTTCTGAAGATAACTCCTGCAGTCTAAGAAAAACTGCTTAGAAAAGGTCATGATTAAAAGAAATGATGACTAGAGGACCTGCATGCTTGTATCTTCTGGTGACATTTACTTAAGATAGGAAAGGAAAGAAAAGGAAAGGAGTGGAGAGGAGAGAGAAAGAGAGAAACTAAGCTCACCAAAAAATCTTATTCACTCCCTTAGTTTGACAAAACATGATACTATGTTAAGAAGGAAAAAGAAAAACCCATCATAAAAATACACACAAAGGAGAAAACCATCGGCTTAATTCATAATTATAATTCATCATCATAATTCAGTTACAATTCAGTAACTGAATTATGACATGCTATTTACTTCACTGTAAGAGTAAGGTATCATATATTGTCCTGCTTTTAGGACAGTTTACAGATGGTTTATAGAATGCCCGCACTCACGGTTTACAAACCATAGGGTTGCATGCTGTGCTGTAGTTACATCAACGGCGGCATAACGATGCAACCCTTTGTAGATACTGAAGTATTGGTGTGACTTCTGAAGAAACTTCCTGCCTAGGGACAAAAGCGGGTGGGGGGATCAGACATATCCTCTTCTCCCTTATGTCACATTCCGTTTCTCAAAGCATTGTTTCTCCTGCCCCAGGGGTGGAAGCCACTTCCAGCTTTGGGTGGATGGAAGAAGGAAGGCCAGGGAGATGATCTTCAATTGTATGGAGTGAACAGCAACAGATGGAGAAGCAGGAGACAAATGAATTGTTCCTCCCCTTTCCTTTCTGGATCTCTCTCTGGATTTAATTATCAAGTGATTTTGTAGCTGACAGCTGATGGATGTGCAGTCTACCAGTGCCTGCTGGCTAATCCACTTTTGGGCTGTATTAGATTGATTGAAAAATGATTGAATTAGAATAATATTCTGCTGTAACATAAAACAATAGTGGGAGAATGAGGAAGTCTATGGAAAAGTATTATTGATATTAGCAGAAGAAATAGAGTTTCAATTTCTAAGGGGTAAATCTGAGTTTCAGTTACATTAGTGCAGTACCACAGAAAGAGTTGGGCTTATTCTTATAAGATTGAGAATTACATAAAAGAAAAAAAAGAGAGACAGACAAAATTAGCAAAAAAATTAATAGGATATATAGTCTTGTGGTTTGGTAGGAATCCAAACAGAGGATATTAAATTTGCTTTGTGTGCTCAATAGCATCTTGTAAACCCAGATGCAGAACAGAGAGTGGTAAAATAACAACCAGAGGAAGAGAAATGGAAAGTTGTAGACCTATCAAAAGAAATACAAATAAGCTCTTTTAAATGAGTGTTTGAGGTTGACATAGCTGGAGACTTGTCTTATGCCAGGAGAATTCTCCGTGTGAAGTTTTTATTCAATGAATCATGCTAAAAAAAAAGAAAAAAAATCAAACCCCAGAATGGTGCAAAAGCCAGAATGTATTTTGCACTGTGTATCCATTCTCATGCTCTTACCTCCAAATAATAGTTTACTCTTAAAGCAGGGATTTGGAGTTGAGCCCTGAGTAAAACAAGGGATTCTCTGTATAACTAAAGGTCCAGGGAAACTTATTTAATATATATATTTTTTAAATATTTTGTACTTAGTGCAACAAACACACTGAATCTTTTGGCAGAAGTGAGAAGATTCTTTCTACATCAACAGTATGCCTTCAACACCTGAATTGTCTCCTTTTAGATGTGGCTGTATACAGATATCAGCATTATCTTGGTTGAATTGAGTCTGGCACAATCTACTCTTCCATTTCCCCTAAATAACTGGAAAAAATAAAGTATTTTTCAAAATAGACTGTTTCCATACTGAGAAATAGACTAGGCTAGAGTACACTAGACTGCAATAGACTAGACTAGACTAGGATATTTCAGCTGGAAGGTATTTACAGCAATAATCTAGTCCAACTGCCTGACCAATTCAGAGCTGATCAAAAGCTAAAGCATGTTAGTAAGGGAATTGTCCAATGTCTCTTTAACACTGTCAGACTTGGGGCATTGATCACCTCTCTAGGAAGCCTGTTCCAGCGCCTCTGAAAACTTCATTGCTCTTAGGAAAGCTAGGCAAATCATTATTTTAGTATCCAGTGTCTTTTGGAGGGAGTAGAAATCATCTCTGAAAGCAGAGGCTTTGTACTTCCACAGAATTCCCTTAACAAGCCAAGAGTGATTCAGGGCGTATGAGCATATCTCACAAAATGCATGCGATCTCTTCAGCAAGGTAAACCTGATCCTTACTTGCTTCTCTCTCTGTGAGGGAATGGTGATTTTTTTCCCTGTTTCACCCATATCAGTGGTCAAACAGATAAAGAGAAGTAGGCCTCTTAGGTGAGAACACCAACAGCAATATTTCCTATACGGAGCATCAACTGAAGTGATCACTAACATCTACAAGGGATTTCTTCAGAAGTGTCTTCATTTCAAACTGCGTGAGAGTGGCCAATACCCTGCCCTTTATGTAAGGAAGTTTTAACAATCTTTTCAGTAATAACATCAAAACATCCCTTTTTCAAGCCACAATGACAAAAGTCTAGTTTATACACTTCCCATTCAGCAAAGATGGCTCAAACATCTAAAGAAGGTGGTATATTTATATCATTTGGCTTTGTTATCGCTCCTTTACTCACATCTACTGCGATCTGTTTAGGTTTTGCGTTGCTAATAATAGCACTGCTGTCTTTCATAACACTATGAGCCGACAGCAAAACACATAGAGACAGAACTAGCGGGAACGTCCCCATGTCCTCACTGACTCACCCAAAGCCATTCTGTAGGCCAGTGATCCAGTGAAGACAGCATTAGGAGTGTCAAATTCAGTATACTCACATTTCCTTAATGCCATGACAAATGTCATGAACATCGACTAGCTAAAGTAACCTGTGACAAAAAAATTAAA